>JAODAL010073746.1:0-14630 GCA_025379985.1 Phyllomedusa bahiana
CCCCTCAAAACCACGTCGAACTGGATGGTCCCTAAAAAATGTAAATTGCAAATTTCTTGAATATGTGAGAAATTACTATTTAAATTTCTAAGCCCTCTAATGTCGTAAAAAAAAAAAAAAAAAAAAAAAAGACATTTAAAAATGATGCCAACCTATAGTGGACATATGGTAGATGCTAGTTATAAACTATTTTGTGGTGAATAATTATCTGTCTTGCACGCAGAAATTTTGCAACTTTCAAAATCGCAAATTTTTCCAAATTTTCATGAAATTTTGATATTTTTCAAACAAACAAGGATTGTATGGATAAAAATTTCTTACTAACTTAAAGCACAATGTGTAACGAGAAAATCTCTGAATCACATGTATAGGTCAAAGTGTCAAAAAGTTATTCTCACATAAATTGACAAATGTCAGATTTAAAAAATAGGGCTGTGTCAGGAAGGTCAAAACAGGCTGGGTCCTTAAGGGGTTAAACATGCGCCATGTATGAGGGAAGCGGACTAAGGGGAAATTGAGGAGTCCGAGTCGAAGCTTTGGCTTACCGACTCCACAGTCCTAGGTGCAAGTCTGAGAGAAGAACCCAAACTACAACTACAGACCCAATCCCTATATTTATAAGCCTAAATATATAAATACATATTAACAAAAGGCGAACAAATTTTCTCAACAATTGAGCATAAGAAGGAATTGTATATTAAAAAAATTTAAAAATACCAGGTTGTCAATAGGGAAAATGTTCTAGTCTTGAAGAGGTTAAACAAATGAAAAATGAGTAAACATGAACACGCTGAATTAAATAACAGGACTTTATAAATCTCCCTCACTATTATATACCGCCATCAGATAAGCCACGGACACTGCTATCCGTATTCAATATAAAAACATTCCATTTTACGTTTTCTAAAAATAGGAACAACAAGTTTGAGCCTCTAACACAAAAAAGATAACAATATTTTTCATAATGATGTTATTGCACAGTAAATTCATTTGGAAAAATATCGTAGATTTTGAAGCTAAGAGCCATGATCGTCACGAAGGGACTACAGAGGTAGGAAAACAGTTGGCAAAAAACTCAATTTAATAGTCCATACAATGCTCAGTACCCATCCAAGCAAATTGCATCATGCATAACACACAGCAGGAGATCAATTAAATGATAATAGGCCTGCAGAAGGCATCAAATAAATTATTTTCTTCATTAATGCAGATGTGAATCATTCATTTAAAGAAACCTAATAGCTGCAATATCCCATCGCTGCCCATCACATTGTTACTGGTACAAGCAAATCTCTACAGCCAACTTCTGCACGTTTGGGGAGGCTCCTATTCTGATGGCCAAGTCTACAGTGCTAACGTTGATAGAGCTAGGCTTCTTTACTGTAATGTAAAATTACAATATATGATATAATGTGCTTCGGACTCTAAATCAGTATACAGCAACAATAATTTGGTTTCCTAATCATCTAATATAGCAGGACTCAGGAGGTACATAGAGAACATGAGGATAGTTGCTCCTTTGCTGCCTATAAAAAAACATAATATTCTGCATTATAATTAGCAAAAGGTTCTGCAGGCTGTTACAATACACTCCACCATGCTGCAGACTTGTGCAGGAAAGCTTTCAGACTGAACACAAAACTGGACTACAATTTAAAAATACAATATCCTCAATATATAAAAGTTTTCCAAAACACTACAGACCTAAAATATGTTTATAGTACGTTGTGTAGGTTCAATTTCAACTTGCTGGTCCAACATGCTCAGTTTAAACGCTATGGGTATGTGCACACGGCTTATTTTGCAGCGTATTTCGCATTATATGCAGCGAAATGCGTGCCGTAATCTATAGCGCTCATCAAGAGTTATGAATTACGCGTCGTCTCCCGAGGCGTACGATACGATCGTATTGTACGCCCGGGAGAGAACTGACATGTCAATAATAATAATAATAATCTTTATTTCTATAGCGCCAACATATTCCGCAGCACTTTACAAATTCAAGGGTAAACATACAGTCATTACACATTAAAAGTACTTACAAATGAAACACAAGGTGTGAGGGCCCTGCTCGTGAGAGCTTACAATCTATTAGGGTGTATGGGTGAAACATACGGTAAGAAGTGCCAGGTTTTACAATGGTCCAGCATGTTTCATAAATAGGGGGTGGTTTACATGAAAAATGGATGAACCTGCCACCCAGACTGTACATCTATATACAGATAAGTGCCTGTGAGTGCCCAAGTGCAGGGAGTGACAGATGTGTGTGATAGCAGTTAGGGATCTTGGTGGGCCAGACCGAGAAGATGTATTTTCAGGGCCCTCTTAAAACTGTGAGGGTTGTGAATGTGCCTGATCGCCCACGGTAGCATATTCCAGAGAATTGGTGCCGCACGTGTGAAATCTTGTAGGCAGGCATGGGAGGTTCGGATGATTGAGGAATGTAGTCTGATATCATCAGCAGAGCGGAGAGCACGGGTAGGGCGGTAGACAGACTAGGGAGGAGATGTAGGGAGGAGCAGCGCTGTGGAGAGCTTTATGGGTGAGAGTGCTGAGTTTATACTGTATCCTGTACTGGATGGGCAACCAGTGCAGTGACTGACACAGGGTAGAGGCATCAGTATAGCGGCTGGAGAGAAAGACAAGCCTGGCTGCTGCATTCTGGACAGATTGGAGAGGGGAGAGTTTGCAGAGAGGGAGACCGATAAGCAAGGAGTTGCAGTAGTCAAGACGAGAAAGAATAAGAGCAGTAATGAGAGTTTGAGTCGTTTCCACAGTGAGACATGGACGGATTTTGGAGATGTTCAATTGTTCGCGGTGCTTACGAGCCGATGATAATGAACGTCAGTGGGGCTGGCCGGGGCCTTGGAATTACGCGCTCAGCGCGTGCCTCCAAAGCACATGGTATATTGCAGCGCATACAGTACGTGCCCCAATACGCCGTGTGAACATTCCCTAATAGTTGGAAGTGGCAATGGTGGGGGGAGGAGGGGTAATCCAATGTGTGAACAGCAGAGCATGGGAGGGCCATCAGTGGAAACTTAAGGGTGTGTTTACAGAGCAAAGACCAAATACCGGTCGGATTTCCTGACCGTATTTAGTCTTTTAATTTTTGTCACGCAGGGGTGTGGATTTTCTCAGTGGTTTGTGGATTCAAGCTGTCCTCCTTCACACCCACATGTGCATCTTATGCCCGAAAACCGGACGGAAGAACGAACATGCCGGCGGTGTAAAAAAATGGATAAAGAGTAGTACAACAGATCTAAAACTGTACCAAAAAAGTAAATACTATTCAAAAAATGAATAATTTATTCATATTCAATAAAATTCATAAAAGTGGGAGGAGATTAAGAAACTAGGGGAAAACCCCAAATTAAAAAAAAAACAAAAAAAAAAAAAACACTGTACATGATGCATAGTAATTCATAAATATATACAGGTATTCTAAAGTGCAATCAATACCCAGATTCTGTGGTGATCATATAAACTGCTATGAATCTCCAAAAGCAGTGAAAAATGTGGCCAAAGAAAACCACACACAATGGACACAAGAAAATTCCTAGGATTGTAAAAAATTAATAGGACACAAACAGTATAATGGTCTGTTCACATGGCATGTTGAGTCCATGTTACATACGCTTTTAGATGCGTGTTTGGATCATTCTGTAGGACCCTAAACGGACCCAAACTTGCATCTAATAAATAATGTGACTTACATTGCTTTTACTATGAAGCACACATTGGTGTTCACACGAGGGATCACCGGTGTCTCATTGCGTTTTTCGTATCCGTCCCAATAATTGACATGTCAATTCTTGGTCCGAAAGACGCAGCAGGAGCCCCATAATAAACTATAGGGTGCGATCCTGCTGCATCCAAACACGCAGCTGCATGATGGATCCAAACACGCCGTGTGAACGGCCCCTTAGGCTATGCCTACCCAGCACTGGATTCTCGTCGGATTCAGTATCCACCGGTACACAGTGCTGTGTAGACCACAATGAAAAAAAATCAATGCTGTAGTCTACACAGCACAGATTTTTTCCGGTCCTTTTTATAATCCACCAGATTCCGGAGGATTTTAAAACACGTTGCACATTCTGCCGTACGGGGCCGACAGCAACTCCAACAACCGGTATTTTAACACTGCTGGACCGCGGTTTTTGAATGGGATTTTAAACATTGCTGTGTAGACATAGCATTCCTGATAGAAGTCACATGAATGCGAGCTCCGATCATTAGTTCCTAACAGAGTCAGGTGTCATGTGCCTCCTATCGCTAACATTGTTTGTGTCCTATTAATTATTATTCATAATCCTGGGCACTTCCTTGTGTTCATTGTGTTATTTTGGCAAATTTTGGATATTTATGGATTCATAGCACTTTATATTTATTGTTATATAACCACAAAATGTGGGTATTGACTGCACTTTCTAATATGCTAGATCATTTTGTTGTGGACACTTTATGGTCTCTGGTTATGAATTATTACCATGGATTATGCACAGCGATTTTTTTGTGTTTATCCCTAGTAGTTTTATTTAATTCTCCCCCCACTCTTATTAATTTTGTTAACTCGTGTATAAATCGAAAGATTTATTCATTTATAGGTACTTAGAAATCAGTTCAAAGACGTCCATATTTCCGAACACAAATGGCTGAAATTTCTTTATAAGAGGTTTTAACAACTCATAAGAACATATGTTTCGGGGAAGAAAAGAACAATGAGGCTTACATTATAAATAATTGTTACCATGTTGTAGGACATGAGCACAGAACACTCGGTTTCCAGCCTCTGATACAGTTCCTAAAACAGGCCTTGTTTAACATTCTCACTGGTTTCCTGCTGTAGTGATTTCTTGCCCTTGTTTCCTGCCTATAACATTGTACATCAATGCAAAATTAATTTATGCCAACACACACAGAATTTATTTCCAGACAGCGACAAACTATTTTCGAGCGCTTGGAGTTGGTGTAGGATTTGCTTGGTCGTGAAGACCACGTCTAGGAAAAATGATGGCATCAACACACTGAGGATAATTTCCCAGCTTTTATTTCATTGCACATACACAAATCACGGATACAGGACACAAAACTATAATAAAATAGCTGAGCATGCTGGCTTCAGGACACAAAACTAAAGCAGATTATTTGAAATAATTGCATTTGATTTCCCAGATCCAGAAGTAGGGGAGAAAATACATGGAATCATCAACAAAAGAGAAATCCAAATTAGAACCTTGTTGCTCCTTCTGGGTCTTTTGTATCGGCCTTAATCCTATGAGGCATGGACTCCACTAATGAAACAATTTAGATTTTGCTCCTTTTTCAGTGGTAAGATGCATTATCACCCTGAGAAATTACTATTTTTTATCTAGAGGAAAATAAATTTCTGTCTACGTGTGGATTAACTGTGGGGTAATCACTGCCATCTCTCCTGGTCCTTTACCTGACACTTTATAAAGGACTGGGGAAATCTGATGAGTTTCTACAAGCATCATCTTTCCAGGTTTCATTAACATAGCATCACACACTGTTCCAGCATGATTTCCTTGTACAACAGAGGTCTGTGATTCATCTCTGAAGCATCCAAGCTCCACAATTGCTTCTATTTACCTTGTTTCTGCTGTTAGTGCTGCCTTTGATTTCTACCTTTGTATCCATTTCATTCAGCCATCCTAATGCCATGTTCACACGGCTTAAAATTGGAGTGCGCAAATTACGGCTGGAATACGTCCCAGTCATTACGGTAATCCACAGTTCTCATAGAGAACTATGGATTACGTCTCCTCTCCCTGCTCGGCGAATACGCCGAGGGGGGAGAAAAGTGACATGTGAATTACCAGTGGCGTATACGCGCCGCTGGTAATGCAAGTCTATGGGCCGGCGAGGTGCCGGCCCCCAGCCACACGGCGTAATTGCGGGGCGTAATTACACCCTGCAAATACACCATGTGAACCTAGCCTTACTGTTCCATCACAAACATCTACTCCCAGTTTATCTGCTTTTTATTTATTACGCATTTTCTATTTTTAAGGTGTAGTTTTCTATTCTTGAGCAGTAAGGACTTCCCTTGTCTATTTGTTTTCCTATTAGGCTATGTTTCCACAACTTATTCACGCCGTAATTGCAGGATGGATTTCGCCCGCAATAACGGCGTGTGCTGCGGGGCGGGCAGCTCACCGGCCCCATAGACATTCTCCACGGCGCGTGCCCCACCGGGACAATTGACATGTCACTTGTCGCTCACAAAATACGGCGAGTGGGGAGAGGAGACGGAATCTATAGTTCTCTATGAGAACTGTGGATTACCGTAATGACTGGGACGAAATTTCACCCATATTTCGTGCAGTACGGCGCGAAATACGGAACGAAATCCGTCCCAAAATAAGCCGTGTGAACATAGCCTTAGAATATATTCACACGGCATTATTAGATGCAGGTTTGGATCTGTCTCTCGGACCCTAAACGGACCCAAACACGCAAATAGCAATGTGTTTTACACTGCCTGCAACATAAAACACGCATCCGCGCCCAGACAAGTGATCGCCAATGTGTGTTTAATTGCACCTTTCGGATCAGTCTTTCAGATCCGTTCCAAGGATTGACATGTCAGTTCTTGATCCGAAAGACGCAGCAGGAGCCCTATTTAAAACTATAGGGTGCGATCCTGCTGCATCCAAACATGCACCTGCGTGTTTAATGCGTTTTGGATCCGATCGACAGTATGTTTTTGAATGCGATTTTCAGAGACAAAAACGCCGTGTGAACATACCCTTATACCTTCCCGTTTTGTTTATACTTGGACCAAAATTTTACACACAACTAACTGGGAACAACCAACATCTTTTGCTGCACTTCGTGTGGATTTCCAACTTGAGAGTTTACTAATATTCCAAATGACTACACTCTTGTCAGGAATACGTTTTCTTTTTTAATACCCAAATCCCAGCGCTCAGTATGGTCTGAATGTACATTTACCTTTTACTGCAGATGACTTTATATTTGTGATTTGTGTTCTATGTATTTTAGAAATGAAAATTAAAAGGTGATTTCATAATTGTTTTCCCTCAACATTAGGTGACTTCATAAGTAGGTATGGATCTTTAAAAACACACACCATTAATTAAAATGTTTCACTTTGTGTGTTTATGAAGAAATAATGAATGAATATTCAGCTATTAACCCACCTACTGGACACATGGGTGAATATTCTCTGTGCTATAATTCTCCTGGAGTGTTTCTTGAAGCTTTCTCAATGTATTTGAGCATACACCATCACAGTAGATAGCTACCTTTAATAAACCTCACTATCTGGATAGTCAAATATTGTGTGGAGTTCAGAAATTGGCACATGGACAAGGACAGGAACCACCGTAAATAATCTATTACATGCGCAGCCTCCACGCAAAATTCCAAGGAATACAACCTACCATGTAAGTCAGGCTAGTCCTCTCACAAACCATGTACATCAGTGGAAAAATTGTCACCACAAGTAGTTAAAGGGAATGTGTCATCAAAAAATTACTTAAATGTTTAACTCACATTTTTGTTAAACACATTTTTTAGGAATTTTTGGTTATGTTTTTTTTAAATTTTCCATATCACTTTCAGTATTTTTTTTAATAATTCTTAAGTCCGGCAGTTTTCACTTTGGCCACTAAGCCTAATAATCGTCTGACACTTCCTGCTCTGTTTAGAGAGCTTTTCAGCAGTGTGCTTATTATCAGTAAAAGCAGGGACAAACTGAAAGGAGACACCATTGTGTACAGATAACACAGAATCCACCAGTCACAAGAGGAGATGGTCACAGCTCCCCCTCTCCTCTCCCTTCACAGTGAAAACTATCCTATAGCCGTCTATGGGACAGAAACTGTCTTAAGAATCCTATGTGCATGAAGCTGCTGTAAAGTATCTCTCCGACTGCTGTTAAAGCAGTGCAAGCAAGAATGTCTTCCCCACAATCTTATAAAGACAGCCGAATAGAGAAATCTACAAATCAGGAAATAAAAACAGAGGAAAAGCATATGGGTCAGGGGCTTGATTTAATAAGTAAAAAAAAAATAAATTGGTGACAGATTCCCTTTAAGGTATACCACATCCAAAAGGTAGTGCTGCAGAGTCTTCTCCATCATGAGCCTTTTAGAGCATATTAGAATTTCAGTAAAGTGATCAAAGCATACAAGTCTCCACACACCTACATGGTGCCTCTAAACTTCACCCAATTTAAACTACAGTGTCTCTCAACTAGTCAGCCAATATTCTACTCTGCACCATTGAGGGGGCAAACAACCCGAACCAGCTTTCTGCAGATAAATGAAATAGCATGGCATTGATCTCTTTCATACTGCATGGACCAGTGAGTAATATATGACGTGAGCAACACTACATTCAATAAGTGGTGCTAAAGAGTCCCAGCTCTTTTCGCATAAGCCTTTGAGAATATATGCAATTATCAGACACCGGTAAAACAGGATAACCCTATATACCACATGTAGCAGTTTGCTTCCTTCTCCTTTGAGAAGCATCAGTTTGCTTCTGTCCCTAGAACCTGTATCAGCTATTCGTGGCGACATTAAATAAAAAACCTTAAACCACATGAGATTGTCAAGGTGTTATGAATCAGTGCCCTGATGGAGCAGACACGACGACTTTAAAAGGGTCCTCTAGGATAGTTGCTACCAACATGTACTTAACCCATACAAGCTGCTCTATAGACAGCTAAAGGAGTCTGAAATGCGCTGGCATCTTTTTGGACCTTTTTGTGTTTATACCATTTTGAGACAATGCTGCAATTATCATTCTAATACAGTTCAACTTATATTTTTAACATATGTGACAGTGCAGGACATATATATATATATAAAATAATATAATATATATATAATATAATATATATAAAACACATACACACACACTCATACATACACACACATACATACATACATACATACATACACACACACATATACACACTTTTTATTCAGTGTTTGAGGGCTTTTGGCGACGCTTTGGTTTCTTTTGTGCATTATAGATGGGACATGAAAAACACACAAAACTACCACATAATTATTATATGCCATTCAAGCACTATTTAAAAGAAAGTAACATTTTCTCAGCCCTGTAAAATCAGTGCTTATCATACAAGGATTCATTGGTTAATGAGTCACAGTACAAAAGCCCTGGGGAAGGAGTCAACTCTTCATCTTAATATATTGTAACGATGGGCTATGGTTATAATCACTTCACTAATCAGACTTTTTTGGGTTGTTTATGTCAGCTACAATTTTGTTATATCATCTTAATGTGTAGTCAGCAAATGCTACATTATGTGCCTCTTTATATAGTCTTTAGTCATCTATGACAGAAATGAAAAATAGCAGCGAAATGTAATGCATGGATTAGATCTTGCACCAACATGCAGTGTGCTCCTCAATCCCTGATAATATCATACACTGACACAATTTCAGTGTGTTAGACATTAGGTATTAGTGTCAAAAACAGCATACGTTCTGAAATTACTTATCGCAACAACAGAAAACAAGGCTAGATCGAGTGCGGAACAACTACTTTCATGATCAAAGTATACTTCTAGCCAAAACCAAGCGAGCGCCTGCTGAAACTTTATGTGTAGTAATAATAAGCAATCTTCCTCTGACAGTCTAAAGGTCTATTCACATCCATATTGCAGGGTTGGTTCAGGGTCTACATAGCAGATTCTGTCATATTTAATAGAATAGTACAGCATGCAGTGCTATTTTTCTCAACCACACAAAAACGAAACTCATAAGTCAATGGCATCTGTCAGATGCCATTGGTGTCTCGATTGGAAGAGATTCAACTATTTTATTCATTTATATATCACCATTAAATTCCAAAGCGCTCTACTCCCAAAAATTGCAGATTAATTGGGTTCTCTTGCCATGCAGTTTCATAAAACTAGAGTCCGCATCAGCCTCTCACTTTCCAGTGAGGGTGTGGGTGGTTCTATAGCAGTGATATACATATAATCCTAGTTGAGCTTTAATTTAGTCTGTAAGTAAAATGCTACTGACTATGCCAGGAGTGAAAACAAGTGCTTTTCAAGAAGTAAATAAACAATCTAATCTTATTAGGCTATGTCTACCCCGCATTGGACAAAAAACGTCCTGAAAGCGGCCATTTTTTCTCTGATGCAGGACAGCGTTTTGTCACGCTTTGTGCAAAAACCGCGGTCGCTTATCGTTTTCCTGACGTCCCCCATGCAATAGTATTGTATAGGAAGATGGCAAGAACACGAGAAGCGGCGGCGTATTACACAGCATGTTGTATAATACGCCGCTGCCGAAAGACGGGCAGAGAAAAGACGAGCTATGGAGACTGTAGCTCGTCTTTCCTATTGCCGTCTATGGGGCCGCAGGAAAACGAAAAGTGCAGAAGATGCGATCGTTTTCCTGTGCAGTGTAGACATAGCCTTAGAGATAAAGACCATAGTGACATCACTCCCTGCTCTTTCTAATCAGAAAGGGAGATATGGACAGTTACCTAGAGACATTTGATTGCACTTAGAGCAGGTAAAATCTCTCATCTCCTGACCATTGCAATGACAAAAGACCAAGGGTAATTAAAGGGATTTTATCATTTCATTAAATGGTCTTCAGAATAAGGGGACCATGAAAACAAGCAACTTTGCAATTGGATGTCATTAGCAAAGCTGTCTTGTAGTCACAGTATTCCTTATCTTCTGTTTTTGTTTACACTGATATCCAGCCCTGGTCTGATCCCTCTGGATCCCTCCTCCTTGCATTTCACTAGCCGAGAGCTCATTTACATTCTGTACAGCCCCAGGTCGTATTCACAGAGCGAGCATTCCTGTGTCTCTCACTCAGAGTAAGGGACCGGCACATTTTCACTTTATACAGCCAGAAGAAACAGAATTACACTGAAGGGCTTATCAGGAAACAGCACAATTTGTGTCGATCCCTGCCTATCTCAGAGTTAGGGGCTGTAGCATTTTCTCTCTCCACACCCAGCAGAAACAGACTCCAACAGATACTAAAATGATAAAACATAATAGTTTTGACACGTAGCCTAACTCTCCATCATAGAAGGGAGATCAGAAACGTTCATAGAAAGATGGAATCAACTGTAACACATATCCAGCTGTGAGAGGAGAGATCAGTGCTCAGTCTAGATTGAATGTAGCCTGTGGTATGTATACAGCTCTTACAAAATAAGACTGCATAGGGAAAGACACAGTGACATGTGGACTCAGAGGAAGGGGGGGGGTGATGTCACCCAGCTGGGAGGGGAAGAAACGCCCCTGCATTTCCAGAGTTGAGAAGCTGAGAGCAGTATGAATCAGCCGAACTAAGGAAGCGATACATCCCCTTCAAGAGTCTTCATTTAACTGTCCCTATAAGTTGAACGTTAATTACTGCAGTGAGAAAACCCCTTCAACCTGTCTTTGAAGTATGAGGGAAAACGGAGTACCCAAAGCAAAACACACACAGGAAAAATGTATTGAACACACGTACTAAAATTTGCTCAATTCGCACTAAAGTTTTTGTTGGTGATGACAGCTTCAAGATGCCTTCTACATTGTAAGCCTTCGAGGGCAGGGTCCTCCATATCTCTGTACCCGTTGTTAGTCATTTAGTGTTACCATTGTACTTTGTTTAGATCTGTGTTATGTATGTAACTCCCCTCGAATGTACAGCACCCTGGGATTAAAGGTGCTTTAAAGTAATAATAAAATATGGAAAAACTTGTCGCACTCATAGCTCAGGTGGGATTTTGGCCCATTCTTCCACACAAACGCTCTTCAAAGCTGGAAGGTTTCATGGGCTCCTTTTATGAACCCTGAGTTTTAGATGCTTTCATAGATTTTCTATTGGATTCAGTTCAGGTGATTGGCTGGACCATTACAGCAGCTTTATTTCTCTGAAACCAAATGAGTTTTTCTTGGCTGTGTGTTTGGGATCAATGTCTTGTTGAAATGTCCACCCTCGTTTCATCATCATCCTGGTAGATGGCAGATTTTTATCAAGAATGTCTCAGTACATTTGTCCACTCATCCTTCTTTCAATTATATGAAGTTTGCCAGTGCCGGTTGCTGAAAGCACCCACCTGCAAACGTCACTGTTGGTATGTTGTTTTTGGGGTGATATGCGGTGCCTTTTGACCTCCAAATATGATGTTTATTATTGCATTCAAAGAGTTCAATTTTGGTCTCATCTGACCAGACTAAGTTTCCGCCAATATTTTACAGGCTACATGTTAAGAAAACTTTATAAGTGCTTGAACATGCTTTTTGTTAAGCAATGGAGTCTTGCACTTTAAGCATGCCCACAGTCCATGACGGTTGAGTGCATTAATTATTGTTTTCTTTGAAACAATTGTTCCTGCTGATTCCAGGTCTTTCTGTAGCTCTCCACAGGTGGTCCTTGGCTCTTAGGCTATGTTCACACGGCTTATTTGCGGGGCGTAATTACGCCCCGCAATTACGCCGTGTGGACAGGGGCGGGAGCGGGGGGCCGGCGCCTCGCCGGCCCATAGACTATCATTACCAGCGGCGTATACGCGCCGCTAGTAATTCACGTCACTTATCTCCCCCCGCGACGTATTCGCCGAACGGGGAGAGGAGACGTAATCCATAGTTCTCCATGAGAACTGTGGATTACCGTAATGACTTTGACGTATTCCAGCCGTAATTCGCGCATTACGGAATGAATTACCGACTGAAATACGCCCAATTTAAGCCGTGTGAACATAGCCTAAAACAACTCCTCTGATAATTCTTTTCACTCCTCTGTCTTGTAAGGGCTACCTGGTTGTGACCAGTTTAGTGAATTTTTTTTTTTTCCACTTCCAAATTATGGGCCCAACAGTGTTCAATGGAACCTTCAATAGTTTAGAAATTCTTATGTAACAAATGGCATCAATATGTTTAGCAACACAAAAGATGCTAAGGTCTTGAGAAAGCTCCATGGTTTTACCCATCATGAGAGGTTTCTTGTGTGGCACCTTGGTAATGAGAAACCTTTCATAATCCATCATTTGAACTTGCGGATATTTTTTACTAGGTGGCAGAATTGCTTTCTAACTACTGATCAATTTCAGCTGGTGTCATGAATGTCCATGGCTATTTTGGCTTTTTGTACCTCCCTCTCCATGTGTTCAATAATTTTTCCCCGTTTCAATTCTCATTACAATGAGTTTTGGACTTCTATTGTTTGATTTCTTTGCATGTGTGGATTGGATGGGTTGTTCCTGACATCTGGTGAGAGTTTCACACATATATAATAGAGAGAGATTTACTATTGCTTAGATGTAGTTATGACAAATGCAGTGTAAGGCATACGGCAATATTTTGGTACATATTGCCATAGCAACAGTGCCCATTTGTATAAAAGATCCACAGTTGCAGATTTTGCTGTGGTAACGTGGTTATACGACAAAATAAGCCTGATCTGTAATACCACACACAACCTGTGGACAGGTGTAGCACCAGTTTTGGAAGAAGGCAGTCATGGTTTTAGAATCCTAAACAAACCTTTACGTATCAATGAAGCATCTGGTAGATGTTGAGATTTCTGTGACTTTTCCATTTACTTGAACATGGTTTGCAGAAATGAAATGGTTCAACTGCAAAATTTTTGCAATAAACAGCACCAGCCATGTGTGAACATAACCTTAGAGATTAAGAAACTACACTTGACAGATTAATAACGTAACCTACATTGGTGTCAGCTAGTGAATGGAGTTTATTTGTACAAGGCTGAACTGTTGGTTTTAGTTGAGGGTGGGTGTTTACTGCATATTTTGATTTGATGGGTGAAAAACATTTTCTTACATAGCAGTGCTTTTTATGGGCTTTGATTCTCAGAATTCCTTTTTGTAAGGCACATGGTATAAGAGGCGATAAAAAAAAACCGCACAAATGTGCGTTTGATATGCATTTTAAAAAGTGATTCTAGGGTTGTTTTTATTTGAAGAAACCATTATAGCAAAATAAATGTCAATCTTTAATTAACCATATTTGTTCTACTTTTAGATCATGCTTTGCTTCAAAATTAAAACTCAAACTTTAGAAAAAAAATCTAAAAATAAATCACCCTTTTGTTGCAAATCTGGTTAATTCAACTAGAATAGTGCCAACAATAACACCTAAACCAGGATAATTGCTTAAAAAGGTTTTCTCACCATGCTGTTTCAAAGAGCCACAGCCAGCTTCAGGCTAACACTTCCTGGTTAGGCTGCGAGTGGGTCTAAAAAAGTGTTTGCTCTGCTATTTCTAGTGGATTCTGTTACAATAATATGAGTGTTGGAAAGCCACAATGCTCTAAGGATTTAAAGTTATTGTGAACTTAGGTAAACAAGTTCCTGTGCTAGAGAAAAGTCTGCAGGGATTGACCCACCATAGTCAGACTGCAGCTTGTGGAGCAATCAGATAAGAGAGGGTGGGGAGAGGTGATCAGTAACCAAGAGAGACTTATGTAAACTTGCAGTAGATAAAATCTTCTTTATCCCCTGAACAAAGCAAAATCAAAAGAGCAATGTATTTTGCAAGTCTTCATTTACCTTTCCCTACATGATCAAAGCTAATCATTGTGGTGAGAAAACCCCTTTAAAGGCTTTTCACATTTCTG
>JAODAL010073747.1:0-14630 GCA_025379985.1 Phyllomedusa bahiana
ATGTGGCCTAGGCCTTTGGACTCAACCACAGCCTCAGAGTAAGAGGAGCACCTACAGGACTTTGGGGTCTCATTTTCAATTAGTGCTAAAACTTAATAAACACCCATAAAAAGACCTCATATTAGAAACTAAACCCATTAAGGAATATATCCAGGGGTGTATTGAGTATATTGACCCCACTGGTGTTTCACAAATTTATTAACCGTTAGGCTGTGAAAATGAAAAAAAAAAAATTTGCGATGGCCCGTGCGATGGCCCGTGCGCCGACAGGGATGCTTCAGTTATATGCGGCTCCTCAGGGAGCGCATATAACTGAATACCGAGGCACTGCGGTGGCCCGTGCGCTGTCAGCTATCTCTTCCCCTGCATGCGACTCCTCCGGAGCGCATGCAGGAGAAGAGAAACCACTGCGGGGCAGAGAGCGAGCGCTCCCTGCTCCGCAGTGGACTCCGGGCGTCCGCAGACTCGCGGCGGTCCGGAGTTTCCGGCACAGGCAGCGTGTGTCAGCACGCTGCGTGCGCGGCCTGATGACGTCACCCGCCTATGCCGAGAAGACCGAGGAGCGCGCCCCGGAGACGGAGCAGCGGGGTTCGAGGTAAGTGGTTGTTTTTTGTTTTAAAACGATGCCTATACCTGCCTATACCTGCCTAGTACTACCTATACCCTGCCTATACCTGCCTAGTACTACCTATACCCTGCCTATACCTGCCTAATACTGCCTATACCTGCCTAGTACTATCTCTACCTGCCTATACCCTGCCTAGTACTGCCTATACCTGCCTAGTACTGCCTATAGCCTGCCTATACCTGCCTAGTACTGCCTATACCTGCATAGTACTGCCTAGTACTGCCTATACCTGCCTAGTACTGCCTATACCTGCCTAGTACTGTCTATACCTGCCTAAAGGACCTATACCTGCCTATAGCCTGTCTAGGGGGACCTATGCCTGCCTATAGCCTGCCTAGGCAACCTATACCTGCCTATAGCCTGCCTAGGGGGACCTATACCAGCCTATAACGACCTATACCCTGCCTATGAAGATCTATACCTGCCTATGGGGGCAATTGCCTGCCTAGGGGGACATATAGCTGCCTATACCAGCCTATGGGATACATTAAACTGCCTATACATGCCTATAACCTGCCTATGGGGGACATAAACTGCCTATACCAGCCTCTATCTGCCTATGGGGGACATTAAACTGCCTATGGGGGACATTATACTGCCTATACCTGCCTATATCTGCCTATGGGGGACATGAACCTGCCTATACAGCCTATATCTGCCTATGGGGTACATGAAACTGCCTATATCTGCCTATGGGGGGACATGAAACTGCCTATACCTGCCTATGGGGGACATTAAACTGCCTATGTAATTTTATTGGTATCTATTTGTATTTTTAAAATTCACCAGTAGCCGCTTCATTTTCCACCCTAGGCTTATACTCGAGTCAATAAGCTTTCCCGGTTTTTGTGGCAAAAGTAGGTGCCTCGGCTTATACTCGGGTCGGCTTATACTCGAGTATATACGGTAAATTGTATATAGTTTTTTATGTATCACTTCTACACAATAGAAATGGGTGTGACGGTACGGTGGATCCGCTGGACCACCGCAAGCGGTGGTAGTTAAGCCACGCCAGGGAACGGAGTCTAAGTAGCCCCCGGTTTTCACCAGAGCCCGCCGCAAAGCGGGATGGACTTGCTGCGGCGTGAGGCTACCAGGTCGTTACCCCTGACGTGACTTGCTTGCGGTGGCGGCCGGGGTACTGCGTGGAACAGGATCGTAATCCAAAGGCGTAGTGGGGAAAAAGGCAGAAGGTCAGGGCAGGGGGGCAGGGGTTCGTGGTCAGGGCAGGCCGGTCGGGAGGCGGCAAACAGGAAGGTCAGGAACTAGGGGAAGGGAGGGTAACGGTAAGCAAAAAGGGCACTAGGACCCCCAAAAACTCTCAAAAAGCAACCAACAACGGGAAAAAGGGTCCCCGGGGGCGGATACATTATATGGCCAGCCCCCCGGGAAATAAGCCAAATTTTGGGGGCACGGGCCCCTTTTTAAATTTAAACCAGCCGTCGCGCGCGCCGCTAGGGGCGGCGCATGCGCACGACGGCCGGGACCCCAGGAGGCGTTCACCGGAGCGGGGGCCAGGAAAGCGACCCGGCGGGGGGACGAGGGGGGCCCGGGGTGCCGCAATCCCGCGCCGGGGGGCCTGGCAGGAAGGGGGGGGGTGGCCCCCGCGGGCGCGGTGCCCGGGGCCCGCCATGACTCCCCCCCCCTTAGGTCCCCCCCTCTTTTTTTTTTGAACCTACCCAGGGATCTGGGGCAATTCCCTTTCCCGGGCTCCCACGAACGCTCCTCAGGCCCGAACCCCCTTCGTCGATGAGAAAAAAGCCCCCCCTCATGTCTTCTGTGCCAGCACCCCCTTGCCCTAAAAGATGTACCGATTGGGCCCACAGGAGAAGGCGGACAGATTAGGGGAGAAGCGATTCAGCACCACAGGCTTGGGAGCGAGACTGGAAGGCGTTCGGGACCCCCAGAGTGGGGGGAAGGGGAGCTTGTAGGGGGGACGGGTTTAAAGCTGCAAAAGTACCCAAAAGGGCCCAAATATTTAGGGCCCAACTTGTAGTGGGTCCCCTTGAAAGGGATGTTTTTTTGGCGATAGCCACACCCTGCCCCTGGCTTAAATACGGAGGGGTCCCCGGCCCTATCGGGCCTGAACCTTAGTACGAGAGGAAGCCTAAAGGGGGCCTGCGAGTGACCTCCCAGAGTGCTTGATGTCTCGTACTTGGGCACCCACGGCGGGAACGTGACACGAAGGGGCTAGGGGGGAGGTGGGGGGGGATGTAACCCAACACAAAAAAAAGGGGGGGGTTTTTTACAGACCCCGAGCTGGGGAATTTGTAAGAATTTCCCGCCCAGGGGAAAAGGTCAACCAAATCTTGCCGGGGCAGACACAAAAGTGCGATAAGCCCTAAGATTTGGTTGCCCTCTCCCCCTCCCCGTTGGTCTGGGGGGTACGAAGACAAAAAGTCCGCTGGACCGTAACTGAGTCACAGGGCCCGCCAGAACTTGACAAAAACTGGACCCCCTACAGAGGTGATGTGCGAGGGGGGCCCATGACCCGAAAGATTGGTGGAAAAAGAGCTGGGCAGCTGAGGTGACGAGGGTCCCCGGGCGGGGGGGGACAAATGAGCCTCTTGGAAAACCTGTCAACCACCCCCCCAAAAATGCCCCGTTTTTTCCGATGAGGGGGGAGGTCAGGATAAAGTCCATGCATATGGGCCCACGGCTTCTCAGGCACAGGGAAGGCTGAAGAAAAGACCGCGGGTCTGAGGCGGGGGGCCCTTTGTTAGAGCAAAAGAGGCACAGGCAGAGACAAAGCCCCGAACGTCTTGCATGAGAGTGGGCCCCCGTAGTATCTGGAGATGAATTTTACGAACTTGTGAATCCCGGTGGCCCGCAGTTTGGGACGAATGTCCCCATTTAAGGTTTGACCGCAAAGCAGGAGGACGGGTCTTCCCCCGGGGACCTGTAGGGGGTTCACAGGGCAGCAGCCAGAACCCGTTCCGGGGGAAATAATGTGCTGTAGGGGCGGCTCCAAGCCACCGTTCAGGGATCGGAGAGGGTCTGCCCGACTTTTTTTTCAGCGGGGGGGGGAAAGTGTAGGAAGAAATTAAAACAGCGAAGAAAAAAAAGCGACCACCTGGCTTGTCGCGGTTTTTCAAACGCTGGGAGATTGCAGATAGAAAAGGTTTTTTTGGGGGATCCGTGTATATTTCAAAGGGGTTGGGGCCCCTTCCAGCGGTGACGCCATTTTTCTGGGGCCAATTTTTATAGCAAGGAGTTCCCGGCCCCCAAATGGTTTTTAGTTGCGCTCAGCTGGGGTGAAGGTCTTGGAGAAGAACCCAAAATTTTTGAAAATTTCCGGGGAGGTCTTCTGAAAAGAACGGCCCCGGGGCCCCAAATGAGGAGGCATCGATTTAAGACAAACGGGCGCTAGGGCCCGGACGAGAGAGAACAGGAGGGGGGAAAAGCGAATCGGTTTTCAGCGTTTTGAACGCCTCTTGAGCCTGGGGTGGCCTGTTTTTGGGGTGGGCACCCTTGTTGGTGAGGGAAACCCAAGGGGTGCCCCCCAGAATAGAAGAGGAAAAAATTTTGCCTATAATAGTTGGCAAAGCCTACAAAACGCTAAAGGCCCCCAAGGCCCACGGCGGGGGCCATTGCAGGATGTGAGAGTTTGGGTGGGATCCATCTGAAAGCCCTTGATCAACACGTGTCCCCTAAAAAGGGCAGTTTGGGTACTTTTCAAACAGACACTTTCCATTGGCATAAAGTTGGTGACCCCGGGAGGGGGTTGAGACCTGGCGGACGTGGTGACGGGGATCTCCAGGCTGGGAATGATGAGAATGTCATCCAGTAGAAAATAACCAAACGAATAAAGGCCCCCGGGGGGAAGATCTCATTCACAAAGTTTTGGAATCGCCAGGCTTTTTACAGAGACCAAATGGCATGCGGTACTCGAAATGGCCATCAGGGTGTTAAAGGCTGTTTTCCACTGTCCCCCCTTCTCGTATGCGAATCAGATGGGGCTCCAGGAACCAATTTAGAAAAGATTTTTGCGCCACGAAGGCGGGGAAAAAGTCGGGGTCAAAGGCAGGGGGTACCCATTCTTTACTGTTATTTTGTTTTTAGGCCCCGGTAATCGATACAGGGCCGAAGGGGCCCATCTTTTTCCCAGAAGAAGAAACCCCGGGTCCCGAGGTGAGAAGATTACGTATGAAGCCCTTCTAGGTTCTCTCGGATTATGGTCATAGCCTTTGTCTCCGGGACGGAAAGCGGGAAACTCGCCCCGGGAGGAGTAGTCCCAGGCTGCAGATCAATAGGGCAATCGAAGGGCCCCTCGGAGGCAAAGATTCGGCTGTTTTCGGGGGGGGAAAATCGCTAGTCCGGTAAAGGGAGCAGGGGGCCCGGCAGAGACTTCGGGGTTTGGTAACGGCAAACGAATGAGCGGGCGGACGCCCCAAGGGATCGGAGTGACAGGGGCCCCAACGAAGAAACCGTTGGTTTTAATTCAGGGTCGGGCAGCCTTGCAACCAAAGGGGGGGCCCAGGGGGATCCAGAAGAGGACCCAGGCAGTACGAAGAACTTCAAAATTCCCGTGTAAAGGGCCCCCCTCTGCAAGAAGAGGGGGGCAGTGCAGAACCGAAAAGGCCCTCCTTGAGGGATTCGCCACTGACGGAGGCAGAACGGGTTTTTCTGCAGGGGGGGGGAAGCCGGTACGAACCCAGTGCATGGCTAAAGAAGTTACCGGCGGACCAACCAGGAAGGCGGTGGTCTGGAAGGTGCTGTCCCGGGGAGGTTCCCAAAGAAACCCAAAAGGGTTAGCGGGGGACCGCCTGACACCAGGGTTGCCCCTCCTACGAGCCCTAGGGGCGGAAGTTTCCCCCGGGGCCCCGGACAGTTCCCCAATGAAGTGACCGGAACCGCCGGTAGAAGCACAACTGGAGACGTCGTGCGAGCTTCCTCCTGGGTCAGTGTGCCCTTTCCCCCTGCTAGGTTCGTCCTCAAGAACCCTTGGGGGAGGAAGTGGGGGGTTGGAAGACAGGGGCTAAGCGAGGTAGCCGGGGGGGTCGGGTGGGTCGCGTTGGGGACGGAGTCCTGTTGTCTTCGGCGAACCGGTACGATCCGGGGGGCCCAACGAATCAGTTTGCCAAGGGGGAGGCAGGGGCCCGCCCCCGAGCTTCCCCCTTTAAAGCGTCCCGAAAGGCCCTTTCCAGAAAGTGCCCCCAGAGCCTGTTGTTCCAGGCTAGTTCCGGGCTAGAGGCGGAACTGCACAGGGTAGTGTCCCCCCAGTGGAGTCGCCCTGTGGAGGTGGACATGCTCGGCAGCTGAGGAGGGGCGAACCGGGGTTCCCCAAAGACAGTCCCCGGAACCCCCGGGGGAAGGGGTTGCAAGTTCCCCTTAGCGGGTCTCCTCGGTCCCCCGCGGATGGCCCAGGCCGAGCTTCGCCATTAGGGGGCTAATAAAAAAGGCGACTTTAGCCCTCAGTGGGAATTTGTGTCCCAAACTCGAGTGATGAAACTGTGATGAAACCCGCACTTATGGGGTCTCCAATAGCGACGGGGGGGCGGCGTGCAGAGAAAAGGGCCCGGTGCCAGAGCGGAGGGGCTGAGGCTGCGAAGCAACTGGGGCAGGTGGGACGGCAGCGGCCGCGGCGGGGTAGGCGAGCCGCAAGGTTCTGCACATGGGCGGAGGGTCGATGCGCGACTCTGCTGGGCGACGGCTGTCGTAACGTCCCGGAGTTCGGCAGAGGACCCCGGGGGAATCCTGGCCAGTTGTACTGGACGGGACGGTGGATCCCCTGGACCACCGCAAGCGGTGGTGTTAAGCCCGCCAGGGAAAGGGTCTAAGTACCCCCCGGGTTTTTTCCCCGAGCCCCCCGCAAACGGGATGGACTTGCTGGGCGTGAGGCCCGGTCGTTACCCCTGACGGACTTGCTTGCGGTTTTTCGGCCGGGGGTACTGCTGGTACAGGACGTATTCCCAAAAGGGGTAGTCAGGAACAGGCAGAAGGCAGGGCAGGCGGCCCGAGGTTTGGGGTCAGAGGCAGGCGACGGTCGGGAGGCGGCAAACAGGCAAAGGGCAGGAAAAGTAGCGGAACGGTGGTAACGGAAAGCAATATGGAAAGGCACTCCCAAAACCCCACAAAGCACACCCAAAAATCTGGCAACGGTGCCGGGGGCGGAACATTTATAGGACCAGCGCCCGGCAATAAGCCAATTTTCCGGGACATGGCCCTTTTTAAAATTTTAAACCAGCCGTCGCACGCGCAGTAGGGGGGCGCATGCGAAGCGGCCGGGACGCCAGGAGGCCGTTCCCCCGGAGCGGGGGGCCCCGTAAGTGAGCCCGCGTGGGGACCAGGGTGGCCCCGGGTGACCCCACTGCCCGCGCCACGGCCCTGGCAGGCGGGGGGGAAAGGGCCGGGGGCAGCGGTGCCCGCGGCCGCCATGACAATGCGTTTACAAAAAAATTCTTTTTTATGTTGTCATAGTCTGACAACCATAACTTTTTTACTTTTCTGTTTATGGAGCTGATTACGGGCTTGTTTTTTTTGCGGGGTGAGTTAAGGTTTTGTATTTATACCGTTCTGGGATGCATATGGGGTGCATTTGATGCTTTGATCACTTTTCATTAAGGTTTTGGTGAGGTGTTTTGAACAAAATACAGCAATCCTGGTAATTTGATTTTTAACAGTGGTCACCGTGTCGTATAAATGACATGCTATCTTTACTCAGCAGGTCGATACGATTACAGAGATACCCAATTTGTATTTTTTTTGCTTTTACACATTAAAACACTTTTATTAAAAAAGGAAAACATGTTTTTGCATCGCCATAGTTGGAGAGCCATAGCTTTTTTATTTTTCTGTGTACTGAGCTGTGTAGGGACTTTTTTTTTGCGGGATGAGTTGACATTTTTATTGGCATCATTTTTGGAGGGGCAGAGCTTTTTGATTGGTTTTAAAACCATTGTTTGCAAGGCAGGGTGAAGAAAATACAGCAATTCTAATAGTGTTTTTTTTGGTTTTTTTTAACAGCGCTCACCATGCAATATCCATGACAAGCTAGTTTTACTCTGTGGGTTGATTTGATTAGGGCTATACTCAATTTATATAGTTTTTTTTATGTTGAAGTGCTTTAAAGAAAGTGTTTTTTTGTGTAAAACAATATTTATGCATCGCTATCTTCTGATAACTTTTTTATTTTTCCATATATAGAGCTGTGTAAGGGCTTTTTTGTGGGATAAACTGTCATTTTAATTGGCACCACTTTGGCGTTTATATGAGTTTTTGATTACTTTTTATTCCATTTTATGTGTTGCAGGATGAAAAAAAAATGCTATTATGTGATTTTTAAATAATATTTTTGATGGTCTTCACCATGCAGGTTAAACAACATGACAGATTTATAGGGTAGGTCATTCTGCACGCGTCGATACCAAATATGATTACTTTATTTATTTTTGGTCTTTTGGGGGGATTTTATTTTATTTTTCATGTTTGCGTTTTACTGTTTTTTACTTTCTTTTTCTTTTTTACTTTTCCCCATAGGGGATTTGAATCAGTGATCTTTAGATCACTGTTACAATGGAGATCAGTACACAGCTGACTGTCACTCACCATGCTCGGCAATGCCCACAATGCATTGTGGGCATGGTGACGTCACAGACAGCCCAAAAGTGTTTATTACAACATTCCCGTCCTGTCATGTACTGACACAGCTGCTGCTGCTGCACTGATTACAGACAGGAGGAGATCATTCCTCCTGCCTGTGCCTTAGCTCATGCCACTTTGGTGATGCAGCATGAGGCCAGCGGTACTATACCGCTGGTCCCATGTCACGATCACGTGGGGCTCGATTGTGAGCCAACACAATGTGCAAAATGTACCAATACGTAGCCGCTAGGATGTATGGCTACGTCCAATGTCGGGAAGGGGTTAAAGCAAAGAAATGGAATATTCTTGAATGGCCAAGTCATTGACCTGATCTCAACCCAATTGAGTATGCATTTGACTTGGTAAAGACTAAACGTCAGACAGAAAGGTCACAAACAAACAGCAAATGAAAACTGCTGCAGTAAAGGCCTGGCAGAGCATTAAAAAGGATCAAACACAGCGTCTGGTGATGTCCATGAGTTCAAGACTTCAGGTAGCCCTTGTCAGTAAAGGGTTTTCAACCAAGGATTAGAAATTAACATTTTAGTTACAATTATTTCATATGTCCAATTACTTTTGGTTCCATCAAAAACAGGGTGGCACTCGTTAAGGAGCTGAAACTCCTAAATCCTTAATCCAATTTTAATGTGGTTCCTCCCAAATGAAAGCTGAAAGTCTGGGCTTTATGTCCATGTCCATTATATAACTATAACTTAAATATGTTTCATTAAACAGATACAAAAAAACAAAATTTGTGCCAGTGTCCAAATATATATGCATCTCACTGTAGATGACAACATTAGATGCACAGGTATTCCTATGTTTGATATGAATGATCTTTCCAGAATGTGGATGTGCAAATGTATTACCTTTAATCATACTACCACAGCATGAACATCCCAAACAAAGAAAATTTGAGTGCATTTAAAACATTTGTGAACCACCTACACCTGATCTCACTAGAGCATCCATAAGGCTGCAATCACATCTATACAACATAAAAGGTGAAATTGAAAATTCCTTAATGTTGGTACAGCCCCTCTTTAGAATAGACCAATACTTTCTCAAGATACTTGTTATCCAAACCACGATGTGAACCATATGTTGATATGAATAAAATACATTTCAATCTTGTCTCTTTGCTTGTATTAACCAGTAAGGAACCATTTATTACTTCATTTCTTTTTCTTTGTAATAACAGATCAAGTGTTTTGGATAGTGCCTAGACATAAACTTTTTACACATATCATCCAATCTATCATCCACTTTTTGTTTATTGCTCACTATTCTTCTAACTCTTATAAGTTTACTTCAAAGTATTGGTCACGAATGACAGGTAGTGGATCTTCTGGGTGACTGTGAGGAGGTGGTATGAGGCACGCCAGGAAATGGGGTCTAAAGAGCTAACCAAAACTTACTTACTCACTCCATAGCACACCAAATCTGGAGAGACATATGAGAAGTGAGGTAAGAAAGGTTCAGCGCCCAGTGATTATCCAAACAGCAGTGCATTGGCCCTACAGATTGGGTACACATACAGCAGTCGGAGAACGGAGCTGTGCAGGAGCGGAGAGAGCTATCAATTGCTGTGCTTTCCGGGGCTTGGCATGCAGTACAAAAAAAAATCCAATGGATTTTCCGTGGCAATGCATCATTTATGGACAAATCGGTTCTAGAAACGAAGTGGAAATTCCGATATTAGAATTTCAGAAAACTTCGGTTCGGAACGAAGTCGAACTTTGGGGTACTTCTGGTGAACGAAGGTGAGTCTTTTTTAGATTGATAAAATGCTGCGAGCACAAGGCGCTACATGGGGCAAAGCACACTGAGGAGGAAGAAAGTCATAGCCATGCATGACATGAGGCAGAGGTGAAGCCAAACAAGACCGGCGGGATTCTGTGACGTCACCGCACTATATAAGTCCCGGTGCACGACGCCGGAGCTCACACACCTCTCACTGAGCTCATCAGGGAAGGTGCAGCCGCGGCTGATAGCTCCTAACTGAAAATTGGATTTTTATACAAGCGATTTTTGTGGGGTGTCTCATCTCAGCTTGGCTCAGAGACCCTGTTCTCTTAATGTTCTATTTCTAATTTTTTGGGGTATTGGATCTGAAAACCAGTGTGGCGTCCACTGCAGCTGCATATACATGTCAATATCCAAGTGGGAACTAAGTCCAGTTTCCTTTTTGTATTCCATTTAAAGAAACAGCGTTTTTAAACAATACAAATACCACTTCATTTTGGCTGCCTCAATTCCATCGCGCAATTTACATCCAGGGGTTAATTAATCCGATGTTTTGCCTGGTGTGCTGACCCCAAGAAACTGTCTTTTTCAACGCCAAAACATATAAATTTTTCCTGTATCCTAATTCACAAGCAACAGTAATTACAACTGTAACTCGTGTGGTGTGGCGTAGAAAACACGCAATTGTAACATGCTACAAAGCTACTAGTTTGTGCGGCTCAATTCTTTGGGCGCAATTACATCCAGGTTAATAAGCGTTGTTTTGCAGTGTGCAGAACCCCATGAAACCGTCTTTTTCAACGCCAAAATATATAAATTTTTCCTTGTAGCCCTAATTCAAGCAAAGGTTAATTACCAACTGTATCTCTTGTTGTGTGGCGTAGAAAACACGCATTGTAACACGCTACAAAGCTACTATTTCGTGCGCTCAATTCTTTGGCGCAATTACATCCAGGGTTAATTAAGCGTTGTTTTGGCTGGAGTGGTTGACCCAAGAAACCGCATTTTCAGACGCCAAAATATATAAATTTTTTCCTGTAGCTAATTCGCACAAGCAAAGTTAATTACAACGTATATCTTGTTGTGTGGCGTAGATAAACACGCAATTGTAACAAACGCTACAAAGCAACTATTTTGTGGGCTCAATTCTGTGCGCAATTTACATCCAGGGGTTAATTAAGCCGTTGTTTTGCTGGTGTGCAGACAAAAATAAACCGTCTTTTCAACCCAAAAATATATACATTTTTCCTTTAGCCCTAATTCATGTCCCCGAAGGTTAATTAACCTGTTTGTGCTTTTAACATTTAGTAAAACACACAGTGCTTGTAAAACGACACAATACAAGTAAATATTTTCCTGCCATTAGTTTGAGCGCAATTTTATCCAAGGGTTACCCCAACGCTTTGTTACTGGTCATTTGGAGTCAAAAACAGGGTGTATATTTAATCATTATACAGATATCATCATCAAACAGTGTCTGTAACATTTTAGAACAAACAGTATGTCAACAGAGATGTGGCGGCTCAGCACCCTGTGAGTGGCAGTGGCACAAACATCCTGGAACAGGCCCATGTCCGCAGCAACAGCAAGGGGACGTTGCAAGCAGGGTCACTCGGTGAGGCCACAACTGCCGCTGTCCTTCTAGCGCCCGTGTGGTTTTTCAGAGTCAACCCAAGGGTTCTTGAATTGGTTGACTAAGTCATCCTCTTCCTCTCCTCCCAGATGACATTCTGACAACCCCACCAAGAGTCGTAGGGGAATCCTCAGACACAACCATTAGTTGCAGACCCGGGAGCGGGTCATCGGCCCTCACCTGTCCTCAGCCCGCCTCTGTCCCATCCGGTTCCCTAGCCAGAGATCTACTATGTGGTTGGGCTCAGCGCCACTATATTAGCGAGGATGAACAATTTGAGGAGGGCAGTCAGCAGCTACTTGGCAGCGAAGAAATGGGGCCAATATCGCCTGCTTCTTGCAGTAGGCGGCAAAGTATAGATGTGGAGAGTGGCATGGGAGGTCATGTTGTGAGAGGTCAGCCCGGCATACCAAGACCGGTGATGAGGACAGCAGTGACGATTGAAACACAAATAGATGATGATGTAGCGCCGCGCACTTGGGAGCGGGTGAGGCAAGGGCTTCATCATCGTCAGGAGAAGAGGGCGTCAGCTTGCGCGTCAGCGCAGCCAGCAAGTGGGTCGTGTGGCCGTGAGTCAGCAGGATAGCAGCAGTGTGAGGTCGGAGCCAAGCGGCCACGGGGTAAAAAAACCCGCTTCGCAGGTCCAAGAAAGTAGCAGCACAGGGGCTCAGCGAGGCAGCGGCGGCAGTAGTCACTCAGTGCGGAGCGTTGGCGGTAAAATCCGATACTCGGCGGTGTGGCAGTTCTTTGCTAAGACACCGGAGGAGACCGTAATATGGGTATATGTAGAATCTGTGGCAGAAGTGAAGCGTGGCCAGGGAGCTAACCGTTGGCACCACGGCCCTGCGTCAACACATGCAGCGTCACCATCCGGTGGCCTGGGAGAAACGTGGCTCAGATGTGTTGGTCCATCCTGCCGCCGCAGCAACAGCAGCAGCAGCAGCGCCCAGTGGCACGCATGCCATTGCAGCCAGTCAAGGCTCCACGACCTCTGCAGAAGGGAGCTGTTTCTCTTTGAATATTTTCCGGCCCAGATGCCCTGCCCCTCGCTATCATGGCCAGCAGTCGTTCGGGGAAAGGGATTGAAAAGAGAAAAACAGTATGCCCCAAACCTTTTAAGGTGCAGCACCCTGACCGTGTTGTCCAAGTTGTGGTATGCGCCCTCCTTTTCCCTTTGGGGGACTCCCCTTCAGAGAACTAATGGCTTGGGGGGGAGTTTCCAAGCGTTAATTTTTTTCCAAAAAAAGGCAAGTCCAGCTTTTTAAAAAAATATGTAGAACAAAAGGTGGGTCAGTCTTGAGTTTTTGGGTTTGTTCAAGGTCAGGCGGGCCGGGAGTTGGACTGTAACTAGGGTCGGGCCAGTAAAGCCCTTTACGGCCCACTGGGTGAATGTGCTTCCCGCCGGCCACCAAAAAATGGACGGAGACGCCGCTTTTCCTCCCCTTGTCAAATGCTGACCTGCGCCAAGTCCCCCCTCCCCCTTTCCCCACCACCCCCACCATCTCAGCCCCCCAAAAAAAATGCCCCATATCCACATGTGTAGGGCAAAAGGTGTCACGCATTTCAACACCTGGCTTGCCTCGGCGAACGAAGTCCACAGGGGGGGGAACTGTCCGCTCATGCAGCAAGAAATCGGGTGTGGCTTTTCCGCCCAACTGCAAATGGGAAAACCATGGTGAGGAAAAAACAGGGCCCCCCCACGGGAGGGATGGTCCATGGCCCCTGCATGGGCACTTGTTCAATCTGGTTTGGGTGAAAAGCCCTGAAGTCTTCCCCCGTCTTCAGAACATTCTAAAAAGGGCCGGAAACTTGATCCCCTTTACCCATTGTAAAAAAGCCAGGAACACCCCCCCTCGGTTGCAGCGGCAGAAGGGCCCTCCCCCAACACACTCAAATATGCGTGTTTCCCCGCTGGAATTCCAGCCTGCCATGTTGGCCCATGTATAACAGGAAAAAAAGGGCCATTAAGATTTTTTGTGATCCAGGCAGGGGCAGAAGTACTCCCTGTGTAACTTTGATGTCAGCCAGGGAGTCATGCGTGACACCTGCCGTTTTTTGAGGCCCTTCGAGGGCGACGTTATTTTTCAGTCGCCCCGGACTAGGGATGAATAACTCATTCCATGCTTCATGTCCTGGAAAGATGCTAAAAATCTGTCTGGGGAGGGGGCTGGAGATGGGCTAAATCCGTGGCCAAAAGAGTCGGGGGGACTGAAAAGGAGGGAGAGGAGGAGGCATTGGAGAGAAGCATTGTTGGGGAAAAAGAGTGGTTTTTACCCAGGGGGGACAAGGAGGAGGGGCAGGGGCAGGGGGAGGTGGAGGAGATGAGGGGAAGAGGGCGAGACCCCAAACACCGTGGCGTATACAGTGGGAAAAGGGGGCGGGAGCCCTGGAGTCACTTGTGAGATGGCCCCCCCCGCATGCTTTTTTGCCCGGCTTGTGACGCCGAATAGTCAGCATCCGGCAGAGGGATGGTTTTGGCTCTCCCCCCTATTGGAAACCCCGCTACGGGCCAAAAGGGAGCCTTTTTCCCGCTATTTAGAGGAAAAAAAAATCAAATTCTATAGGGAAAACCCCCGTAATCAGTTGGGCCCTGCCTAGTGCGGGATGCCCTCTCGGGAAAGGGCGACCGGGGGGTTCCCCAGCGCTCAGTATCTACGCCCCGGGTGCTGGGGGAAGGTGGGGGGGGGTAGGAGGTCCAGCTCCCTCAGTAGAACCTAAGTCTGGGTCATGATGAGCAGCTTCCTTCCCCCCTAGTGAGGAGGGCGCGCCCCGCAGCAGCAGCAGGGACCGGAGCAGTCCTGAAACCCAACAGGTTGTGGCCCCACTTGGGCAGCACTCTGCCACCTCGTTAGAAGATCCGTGGACTACTGGGCAGCCCAAAACGGATGTGTGGGGGCAACTTGCCGATTTGCAGTGGGAGAAGCTGTCCTGCCCGGCCAGTAGTGTGGCATAGAGGGGGTTAGTGGGGGGGGCCATCGTACCCCAAGGGGAAAAAGCTTGTCCCGGGAAATTGGAAAGACTGCCTTTGTCAAGATGAAT
>JAODAL010073748.1:0-14629 GCA_025379985.1 Phyllomedusa bahiana
GGGGTCTTACAGATGAGACAAAAGGGTGTGAGGGCCCTGCTGCAAGAGCTTCAATTTTGGGGGTAGGGTGAAACATACGGTAGAAGTGAAAAGTTTAAAAGGGCCCGGCCTTGTTTCATAAATGGGGAGGTTACAAAAAAATTTGGTGAAAATGAGGGGGAGGGGGGGGCGTGTATGGAGTTGTGGTTGTCAGTATTGTCCGGCCCTTTTGCTTGTCAACTCGGGGGACCTCCTTGAATATTTCCCCTTGGACAGGCCCCCTTGCGGGTTTTGCCCTTTTTCCCCCTTGTTTGGCGACAGTTGTGTTTTCTCCTTTTTGTTTCTGTTTTTTTGGTTCAAAATTTTTGATGATCACATTTTCAATGTAAATTTTCTTTGTACCTCCATAGGGGGGGGTCCCTTTTATGGTGTAACCCATACTTTCAAACCCCCGTTTTTGGCGGGGGGGTCCCCTATTTGGGGTTTCCCCTCCCCGCCCCCCCGGGGGGATTTTGGGGCTTTTCCTCCCCCGCCAGCAGGCGGGGGGGCTCTTTAATGGCCGGGGGCGCAGAGTAGCGCTAGTGTATTTGGCGCCCGGGCGCCCCTACAGGGGGTAAAGGGGCCGCTGCCCCCGCTTCCCCCGCCGGAGTCCGGTGGGGGGGAAAAGGCAGGAGGGATCGTCCCTCCTCCCCCCCCCGTATGTCGGCGCCGGTTTTGTGCCCGCACATACAGGTCAGCGGCGCAGGGGAAAGTGACGCGCGGTGCAGGGGGTGACGCGCGGAGCTTCCTTCCCCCTGCGCCCTGGGAGATGTCCGGAGCGGCGTGTGCAGGAGCCTGGTGAGGTAAGTGGATTTTATTATTTTTTTTTTTATTGCTATAGGGGGGGCCTGCCTGGAAACAGAGGGGCATTAAAACCGGAAAAGAGGGGGACATCACCTGGCAACAGGGGGGGGGCCATTAAAACCCGGGAACAGAGGGGGCACTACCGGGCAACAATGGGGCACTCCGGGGCAAAGGGGGGCACTATTTCCCGGTGGCTTTTCAAGTCCCCAAAAAAGGATCGTAAAAAAGGATCCAAACCCCGTTGAACAACCCTAAAGCGTTTTTTAAATAAGAAAAAAAAAAAAATTGGGGTGAACCTCCCCCCCTGACGTACATATATATACAGTAAGTGCCTGTGAGTCCAAGTGAGGGAGGGACAAAAAAGTTGTGTAGAAGGTGGGGGTTAGCAATTAGGGGTTTTTGGGTAGCCTGCCTGAGAAGATGTATTTTCAGGACACTTTAAAACTGCAAGGCTGGGTTGTCCCTGATGGTATGTGGAGGATGTTTCCAGAGAACAGGTGCAGCAGGCAAATTTGAAGACGGGCATGGGGGGTTGGATGATTGTGGCTGTATTTGTGTCCCAGTTGAGGGGAGAGGGGGCAGGGTGGTAGAAAAAGGATGGGGAGGAGTGTAGGGGGGTGCAGCAGTGGAAGACCAGGTGGGGTGGTAGACGAGATGAGGGAGGGTGTGGGGGTTTTTGCAGGATTGGAGAGACCGGGCGGGTGGTAGACAGAGTGGGGGAGGAGATGTGGGGGTTTTGCACGCTGGGGAAGACCGGGTAGGGTGGTAGCAAGTGAGGGAGGAGATTTTGGGGGTGAGCATGTGGGAGCTTTTGGCGAGAGTGCGATTTTATACGGTACCTGTATGAATGGGAACCGTGCAGTGCTGACACGGGGTAAGGCTCAGTATAGCGGTGGAAGAAAGACAACCCGGGCTGTGCTTCAGGACAGATTGGAGGGGGAGTTTGCGGGAGTGGGGGCCCGAAAAAGGGGGGGTTAAGTAGTCAAGACGAGAATGAATAAGAGCGTAATTAGGTTGGGAGTTTTTTCGATAATGAAAAAAAGGCGGATTTGGAGAGTTTTTGGGTGAAGTGACAAGGGGGGGGCAAGGGATTGGGAAAATAAGGGGTAAAACAGTCAGAGTCTAGAAAAACCCCCAGACGGGGCCCTGCTGCTAGGAAAAAAAGGGTGATGCCACACACGGGAAATAAAAAGGGGGGGGTTGTTTAGAAATGGGGGGAAAAACAAAATTTTCAGTTTTGTGGGGTTTAGTTTCAGTGGAGAGAGGACTGATATAAAGGGACGCGGACGACAGTAGGGGTTCTGTGAAAGGGGCTGGAGTGTGTAGGGAGGGGTGTTAAATTGGGTGTCATAGCGAAAGGATGGTATGGAACCCAAAGCTACTACTGAGGGTTTGGCCCAATGAGGGTGGTACAATGAAAAGAGGAGGGGCCCGGGAACTGATCCTGGGGAAACCCCCAACAGCAAGAGGGAGAAGAGGAAGTGAACCTGAAAATGAGACAGAAGGAGCGGTCAGAGAGGGGGAAAGAACCCAAGAAGAGGGGGTTTGCCCTGAAGGCCAAGGGTTTGTGAGTGGGGAGAAGTGGTGATCAACAGTGTAAAACCCTGCAGAGGACCCAAAGAAAAGCAACAAGGAGTAGTTCCCCGGATTTAGCATGGGAGATCGTTAGAGACTTTAATAGAGCATTTCGGGGAGTGTGGGGTGCGGAACCCTATTGAGGGGGTAAAGGAGGTTAGCAGAGAGATAGGGATTAGGCGAGAGTAGACCAATTCCCGGGAGTTAGAGATAAAGGGCGGGTTGGACTGGTCGGTGTTATCAGCACAGGAGGTCCAGGAGGGTTTTTTTGAAAGGGGTGTGCACCCTGTTTAAAGGAGGAGGGGAAAATCCCAGTGGGAGAGAGAGGGTTGAGTTTGCAGTAAGGTGAGAAGGTAGCGGGAAAAAAATAGACGGGACAAGGGGGGAGGGAATAGGGTCACTAGGCAGGGGGTGGGGCGAGCTGAAGGAAAAATTGGACACTTTTTCGGGGGGGTGAGACAGATTGAAGGTTGGGGGGGACGGATGGGTTCGTTTGGGTTTTGAGTGAGATGTTATGCCGAATACTGTCAATTTTGTCTTTAAAGTGAGTGGCCGGGTCTTGCACAGAGGCATGACCGGGGGGCCCGTGCTTTGGGCCTGAGGGGGTGGATGGTGTCAAAAAGCGTTTTTGGGGGGGGGTTGGTAATGGAGATGAGGGGGGTGAAAAAATTTTTTTTTTTGGCAAGTGAAAGGGCATGTGGTAAGTCCTGAGCATGTTTTTTTAATGGGAAAGTCTGCAGGTGTTTGACTTTCTCCACAGCCCCTCAGCACACCCGGAAAAACGCTGCAGATGGGGGGGAGTTGAGGGTGTGCAAGGCTGTGGGGGTTTTTGGCTTGGTGTGCGGGGTGTGAGTGGTGCCCCAAAATGTTGGTGGTGAGGCTTTTTTTGTAACTTTTTAAACCCGGTCAGGGGGGAGAAGGGGGGGAGATTGGGGCGTGAGGATTTTATGGGGCTGTAAATTCCCGAGGGTTTGGACGGATATTTCTGAATGGATTCGGGCAGGTGTGTCCAGGAGGGTGCGAAATTTGTAGTAAAAAGAGATGAGGTTTGATCGGAGAGAGCTAAGGGAATTTGGGTTTGAAATTGATTAAAAACGAAGGAAAAATAAAGTGATTTTCCATCCTGTGGGTGGGAGATCAGAAACTGCGGGGGCCAAGAGAAGGGTCGTGGAAAGGAAAAAGGCCAAAGGGACATGGGGGCATCAATGGGGATTTGAAATCACCCTGTTTAGAGTGGGTATTTCATTGAAGGAAGGTGGGAGCCGGGAGCGAAATGATCAGAAACTGGTGGGGGGGGAGCCGGGGGGGGGCTGTACACAACGCGACTCTGAGAGAAAATGGCCCCCCAGCCCTTTTTAATTTGCACTTTTTCCCCAACCCAAAAAGGTCTCCACCCCTTCCCCAAAACAACCCATTCCCCCCATTCCTCCAACCAAACAGGGGCAACAACGTTTGTGGCTCTCCTTGCACAAATGGTAGAAAGATAAGAGCGCCCGCACCCGGCCTGATTATATCCCGTTCTGGGGGGGTTTTCTCTTTGGGCTCCTGGAATGGGATTGCCAAAAAAAACTCTCGTGACCCGGAAAAATCCCAAAGATTGGGGGGATGGTCATTGCCCCCAAGACTATGTTAATGTGGGTGCCCCCCAAAAACTGGGAAAAAATAACAGTGCCCCCATAAAAGTATTTTGGACATTACCTCGGATGAAGGCCGGGCGTGGTCACCTCCACTCGGTCCACTCTGAAATCCTCCAAAAGTGAAAAGGACATTTTATAGGTAGAAAGGACCATTAGTCCTGCAGAAACAAAAAAAAACACTGGTCAGCTATCCACAATCCTTTGCTTCATGCCTCCCTCCCAAAATAAATGCTACAGTTCTCTGCTGCAGGCGTCTATCACTGTGGTCACTTATCCCATTGAAGCCTCCCACTGTATGAGAGTCCATATTCCCTGGACAACATTGGACTGGGGTGTATGGGGCCCACCACCAACTTCCTGGGGGCCACCCCCTTAACCATACCATATTTAGTGTGCCCCGATAACACTGACATACGTAGCCGGTACCCCCATAACACCACCATAGTGTGCCCTCAAACACCACCAGATACAGTGTGCCTCAATAACAGTGCCATATGTAGCCAGTACCCCCATAACACCACCATAGTGTGCCCCATAACACTGCCATATGTAGCCAGTGCCCCCATAATGCCATAGTTTGTCCTTAAACACCACCATATACAGTGTTCCCCATAACAGCGCCATATGTAGCCAGTACCCACATTACAATACCATATACAGTGTGTCCCATAACACTGCCATATGTAGCCAGGACCCCCATAATACCATATTTTGCCCCAAAGCACCACTATATACAGTGTGCCCTAATAACAAATGCCTATGTAAACCATACCCCCATAACACCACCATAGTGTGCCCCCAAAACACTGCCATATGTAGCCAGTACCCACATTACAATACCGTATACCGTGTGCCCCCATAAAACTGCCATATGTAGCCATTACCCCCATAATACCATATACAGTGTGCCCTCATAACACTGCCATACATAGCCAGTACCCCCATAACACCACCACAGTGTGCCCCCAAAACACTGCCATATGTAGTCAATACCGCATAACAATACCATGTATTGACACAACTTCCAAAGCATTGCCAGACATGGCCAGTAGCCAGCTAACATTGATAAATATAGTCAATGGCTCTGCAATATGGACAGACACAGGACATACCCCCATAGACACTCAATGAGTTGTCCGAGCCCCCATAACGGTGCCAAACATAGTCAGTGCTCCTATAACATTGGTAGAAACAGTGCCCCTGTGACATTAGCAACCATAATGCTGTAAACATAAATCAGTGCTATATTACTTTAGCAGACATACTCACCACCCCCGTAACAATGACAATTCTAGTCAGTAACCCCAATATTGTATAGTCAGTGCCCCCTTAACACTGCCAGGCATTGTCAGTGCCCTGAAATATTGGCAGACACAGAGCCACCACAACTGCTAAATGTAGTCAGTGCTATATTACTTTAGCAGTCAGTCAGTGCCCCCATAACATTGCCAGCCATAATCAGTGCCCCCAGAACATTTGGGAGACCCGTGCAACCCAAAAAACCCGCTAAATTTAAATCAGCATTTCTTTATTTTGGGCCTTTCCCCACCACCATTACGCTGGCAATTATAGTCAGTGCCCCCTTAACATTGCCAGATATAGTCAGTGTTCCCTAAACATTGGCTACTATAGTCAGTGCCCCCTTAAATTTTCAATTAGTCAGTTTCCCTAACATTGGCTACTTAGTCATGCCCCCCTTTAAAATTGTCAGATATTCTGTTCCCTAAAATTGGCTACTTAGTCGTGCCCCCCTTAACTTGTCAGATTTAAATCAGTGTTCCCTAAACATTGGCTACTATAGTCAGTGCCCCCTTAACATTGCCAGATATAGTCAGCGGCCCCTAAACACTGGCAACTATAGTCAGTGCCCCCTTAACATTGCCAGGCTAAAACAAAGCCCCGAAAAATAGGCAGACAAAGAAGGCCCCCAGAAAACCCCCTTTTCAGCATTTTTATTGCAGTTACCCACCCTTATTATATTTTTTTATATCTAAATTCGATAAAACCATTCTTACTTAAAAACTGCTTTTATATAATTCATACTATAAAAATGATTTATAAAATTAAACACATGTAAAATGTTTTTTAGCGCCCTCTATTAGGCTTCCAGGAAATAGTGAAATGCTTGCGTTTAGCACCCTTATTAGGCTTCATAGGTTCACATATAAAATGGTGTTGTTATAGTGTCCGCTATTTTGGCTTAGTAGGAAAACAGAAAAAATGCTTGCACATAGGGGGGCAGTATTTATAGATTATTTCTTGTAATGGGGGGGCAGATATTGTAGTTATATTTTTGTACAAGGGGGGGCAGTATTAGTGTTTATTTTGTAATGGGGGCAGTATTTTTAATTAACTTGTCATAGGGAGCATTTTTATAGAATTATATTTTTCATGGGGAGCGTATTATGAGTTATTTTTGACCGGGAGCAGTATTATAGTAGTTATATTCTTGTATTATAGTAGTTATATTCTTGTACATAGGAGCAGTATTATAGTGCTATATTCTTGTACATGGGTTTATTTTTATAGTAGTTATATTTTTCATGGGAGCGTATTATTTAGTTACATCATCCGGCCCTTTTTTTGGTAACTGTCAATGCTCCGTTAAAAACCCTTTTAATTTTAAAAACAGCCAATAATGGCGGCAACTCAGTGCATTTAGGCATGGGGACATGGTAAAGAAAAATTCCTGCAGTTCAAACCGAGCCATAGGGAAGAAAGGTGATTTGAGTCCCTTTTAAAATGGATGGTTGTTGGTGCCAGAAGGGCTGGTCTGGTATTTCAGAAACTGCTGAAATCCCCGGGGATTTTCACGCCAACCATCTTAGGGGTTTTCAGGAATGGTCCCAAAAAAAAAAAAAAAACCCAGTGAGCGGCAGTCCTGTGGGCGGAAAAGCCTTGTTTTGCAGAGGTCAAAGGAAAAAGGGAGACCCGGTTCGACTGATGAAAAGGGAACAGTGATAAAAAAGCCACCCGTTAAACCAAGGTAGGGAAGAGATCTTTTGAAAGCACAGTACGGCGAACTTTGAGGCAGATGGGCTAAGCAGCAGAAGACCACACGGGTGACCCCTTTTTGTAAAAACAGGAAACTGGGCTCCAATTGCCCCAAGCCATCGAAAATTTGGGCAGTGAAGATTTGGAAAAAAATTGCCTGGTTTTGGGGTTCGATTTCCTCGACATTCGGATGGGAGGGGCGAAATTTTGGCGTCAACAAATGAAAAAGGATCCATCCTGCCTTTTGTATCAAGGTTTTTGGCTGGGGTGGTTTGGTGTCATGGTTTGGGAATATTTTCTTGGCACTCTTTGGGGGCCCTTGGGAAAAATTGACCCAAAATTTCAACGCCACACCTACCTGAGATTGTTTTGACCATGTCCTCCTTTATGACCCCAATGTACCCAACATCTGAGGCTACTTTCGCAGGATAATGCCCATGTCATAAAGCTTAAAACATCTCAGACTGGTTTTTTTTAAAATGACAATTTTTCACTGTACTCAAAAAGGCCTCCACAGTCAAGATCTCAACAATAGAGTTCTTTGGGATGTGGTGGAATGGGAGTTAATCTGGATGTGCAGCGACAATCTGCGGCAACTGTGTGATCCCATCATGGTCATTTGGACCAAAATTTTGGGGGGAAAGCTTCCAGCACCTTGTTGAATCTATGCACCGAAGAATTGTGGCATTCTGAAGCAAAAAGGGTCCAACCCGGGTTAAAATAGCTGGGGGTTTCCTAATAAAGTGGCCGGGGGTGGATATTTTGTCATAGGGAGCATTTTATTTAAATATATTTTTTGTCATAGGGAGCAGTATTATAGTTTAATTATTTTACATAGGGGGGAAAATTTTTGTGTCTATTCTTGTACTTAGGAGTATTTAGTGTTAATTTCTTGTACATAGCGGGGGGAGATTATAGTAGTTATATTCTTGGAGGGGAATATTTTAGTAGTTTTATTTCTGTACTTAGGGACAGCATTTTTAGTAGTTATTTTTGGGGTCATAAATTTTTAGAGTTATAATTCTTGTACATAGGTTCAGTATTGTTTTATTCTTGTACTTGGGGGACATTTTATAGTGTTAATTCTGAATGGAGCAGTATTATAGTAGTTAAATTTTTTTTGACATTGGAAGCGTATTTTAGTGTTTTTCTTGTTAGAGGGGGCATTATTATGTAGTTTATTTTGACATAGAGACAGTTTTAGGTTATTTCTTGCTTTGGGCAGTTTTATAGTAGTTATATTTTGTATTAGGAGACAGTTTATAGTAGTTTTTATTTTTTACATAGGGGGCAGTATTATAGATTTTTATTCTTGTACATGGGAGCATATTTTAGAGTTAAAATTTTGTAATAGGGAGTGACCCCCCCCAAAAGGGAGAGTTGGGATTTTGGACTATCCGGGGCGCGTTGTAGCTTCTGACCACTACTGGGGGGGGCTTGGGACTTGGGGTTCCCCCCCTGGCTTTTTTCCGGCGCTGTACCTGCCGTGGAGCCACCATTTGGGGTGGGTCCCGGTTCCTTAAAGGGTGCTGATCGGGGACCTTGCGGCCTTCTGCCCTCTGGGGCCCTCCGTGGTTCGGCTTTACCCGGGGCCATTTTGCTGTCCCGGGTCCCAGGAGGCGGTGCGGGGTCAACCCTGCAGCAACCCCCCGCTGTAGGTTCCCTGATGGTTGCCCCCTCCAGAGAGGGTTCTCGGTGTCTGCTGGGGGGTATGGGGGGGTCTGTCACCTGCTGCAATTGGTACACTTCAGGACCTGCTTGTTTTCCACTGCTGGGGTGTTCACTAACTTTCTGGTGCTTCCTTCTTCATTGCAACACATTTCTTCCATCGGTACTTTCTGCACTGGGACCACCCAACCCCTTCATTTCCTTTGGGGAACTTCCCCAGAGCTTAGCTTTCATCCCACAATACGGAGATGGGGGGTTAAACACAAGAGTGGCCCCAGAAGGCCCCGGGCCTTGTTGGGGAAGCCCCCTGCCCAAGGGTGGCCCGCCCCGGGCTTTCTAGACATCAGGGGCTCCAAAAAAACGTCCTCTCTTTAGGGAGGGAGAAAATTATAGTATTTTTTTTGTCTAGGAGCAGTATTTTTGTAGTTTATTTTTGAAATGGAGCAGTTTTTGTTGTGAATTCTTATACTAGGGGCCAAATTAAGTAGTTATATTTTTTTAAAATGGGGCAGTAATTTTTAGTGTTTTATTTTGTACATAGGAGCAGAATTTTAAAGTGTTTTATTTTGACATGGGGACAGATTTAGTAGTTTTATTTTTGTTCAAACAGTATTATAGTTGTTTTTTCTTGTACTAGGGCAGTATTTAGTGTTATATTCTTTACATAGGGGCAGTAAATTTTTAGAGTTTATTCTTATAAAAGGGGGGCAGTTTAAGGGAGTTTTTTCTTTTTACATGGGAGCAGTTTATAGTAGTTTTATTCCTGTACATGGGAGCATTTTTTAGTAGTTTTTTACTTGTACATGGGGGAGTTTTATAGTAGTTAATTCTTTACAAGAGGGGCAGTTTTTTGTAGTTTATTTTTGACATAAGGGGCGTATTATATAGGGTTTTAATTCTTGTACATAGGGGGGGGTATTATGTAGTTATATTCTTGACATGGGGGGAGTTTATTGTATTTATTTTGTTTCATAGGGGCATATTAGTAGTTTATTCTTGTCATTGGGGCAGTTATGTAGGTTTATTTTTTGTACATGGAACAGTATTTTGGTAGTTAATTCTTTTAATTTTGGGGGGAGTATTTTGGTAGTTATTTCTTTAATTGGGGAAGTTAAAGGGTTTTATTTTTGTACATAGGGGGCAGTATTTTGTTGTTTTTTCTTGTAATAGGGGCAAATATTTATAGTGTTTTATTTTTGTACATGGGGGGGCAGTATTTATAGTATTATATTCTTTACAAGGGCGATTTTTGTGTTATATTCTTGTAATTTGGGGGCAGTATTATAATAGTTATATTCTTTTACCAAGGAGCAGTATTATGTATTTTTTTTGTACAAAGGGGGCAGTATTTAGAGTTTTTATTCTTTACATAGGAGGCGGTTATAGTATTTATTTTGAAAAGGGGGCGTTTTATTATTTGCATTCTTATATACAGGCGTAGTATTTTAATTTTTGATCTTTTCACCTTTTTATGAAATTTTATTTTTCTTCCGGGGGCAATTCCCGCTTTTGGACAATCTTTTCCTGGCTTGTCTCAAGCAGCGAGTTCGTCAGGAGATATTTTTTCTTTAAAAATCCCCCTTTTTCTTAGAGCATTTTTAAAAAGTATTAAAAAAATTTTTTCAGATTAAAAGCAGGGGAGGGGCCGGCCGAGACATGAATAACCTTTCGCTGCGGTGATTGGAGACGCTACTTGTTTAATAGCCAGCTAATTGGTAATTGGAACTCCAATAGGTTACAGCACCTGGCTGCATGTGACCAGTCCTGTGTTTACTCATCGCAGTATGGTAATTACAATCGTTATCTCGCACAGTCCATGATTTTAGGGGTTTTTTCTCCTGTTTCTTGTGCAGTTGAAAATCCTTCCCAGAAAAAGTGACTTTGGGCTTTATTTTTATGGAGTGGGCAGAGCCATTTGTCCCCGGTTTCGTAGGCAGTTGCCCAGGGGGGCCACAACCATTGGGGCACCTAAGTGATCAGTGGTATGTCCCAGGAAACCAGGGCACATGCTTTTGATCCCTGGGTTGGCTCCGCTTAATTAACCATTTATTGTTGTTTTTTTTTTTAGGATGGGTGAACAGATAAAAACCATGGCGGAGCAGGGAGCCATTGGCTCCCTACCGCACCAATTAGTCTTGTAGGCTGCCAAGATGTCATGGGAGCGTTCTGAGACAGGTATCATCCAAGGGATCCTGCTCTTCTTCGGGGGAAGATGGGTGGTTAGATACATGGCCTGTTGGGTCCAGTACATTGGGTGACAACTTATATGGCCGCCACAAAGGGCTTGTCTGCAAACCCACCTAATTAGGGGGAAGGGAACCTCCAATTTATACTCTACAGTATTCTAGAAAAGTTACTCAAGTAAAGGAAAAGCTGGGTGACCACTAACAGTAAGGGACCCAAAAATCCAACTTTAACTCCTTCCTGATACGCGACGCACATTATGATGTCGGGTATAGAGGAGCTCGCTCCATACACGGAGGGTGGCAACTGCTTACTCCAGCTAATGCCCACCAACAGTGTCATCGCCCATCCGGCTTGTTTGACTACTCAAGGGCCCCGAAACAGGGAAGAGGGTCAACCCCCGTTTTTTTGGCACCACCGGACGACTGTCTTATGTGTTTAGACGCCCTGATCTACCCCATCGTGGTTGGGGAAAAATAAGAATGGTGGGGGGGGGGGGGCATAAGAATCAAGAATCTGGAAGGTGGCAGGGAGGGAAAGAAAGAGAAAGAGAAAGAGTAATAAATGAGAGTCTGGAAAGAGGAGGAGGAGCATGGGAGTCTGGAAGGAGGAGCGAAGAAGGAGGAGCATGGGAGTCTGGAAGGAGGAGCATGGGAGTCTGGAAGGAGGAGGGAAGAAGGAGGAGCATGGGAGTCTGGAAGGAGGAGCGGGGTCGGGAAGGTGGGCTGGGAGTCTGGGGAAGGAAAAGGGGGAAGAAGGGGAGCATGGGGTCAAGGAGGGGGGGAAAGGGGGGCATGGGGTCTGGAAGGAGGAAGGGAGCAAGGGGGGCATGGGAGTCTGGAAGGAGGAGGGAAGAAGGTGGAGCATGGGAGTCTGGAAGGAGGAGCATGGGAGTCTGGAAGGTGGAGCATGGGAGTCTGGAAGGAGGAGGGAAGAAGGTGGAGCATGGGAGTCTGGAAGGAGGAGGGAAGAAGGTGGAGCATGGGAGTCTGGAAGGAGGAGCATGGGAGTCTCGCAAGAGGAGCATGGGAGTCGGGAAGGAGGCGGGAAGAAGGGGGGGGAGATGGGGTCTGGAAGGGGGGGGTTGGGGGGTCTGGGAAAGGGGAGCAAAGGGAGTTGGAGGAGGAGGGAGAAGGGGAGCATGGGGGGTCGGAAGGGGGGGGGAGGGGATGGGGGGTTGAAGGGAGATAGGGTTGGAAGGAGGAGGGAAGAAGGAGGGGGGGAGGGGAAGGGGGGAGATGGGGAGTCTGAAAGGGGGGGGAAAAGGGGGACTGGGTCTGGAAGGGGAAGGGGGGACCATAGGAGTCTGGAAGGAGGAGTAGGCGGGACGACTTTGGAGTTGAAAAGGAGAGGAGGGGGGGGGGACAGGGATTTGGAGGTCAGGAGTGTGGGGGGGTTAGAAATTTTGAAAAAAAGGATTGGCCCTGGAGTTGGAAGGAGGGGGCAGGACAGAGGGTTTTGGCAACGGCTTTATTTCTCTCACCCCTTGAGGACCATCACTTCAGCAGAGCGGAGCCTGGGACTAGTAATGCTCCTTCCAGGTCTGCTAATATTCTTAGGGCTCCTGTTACACCTGCCAGAACCCCCAGACCTCCTAAGCAAACCCCAAAACCCCCAAACCAGACCCCGACCGACCCCCCAAACTAACATAGTCCCCGGGTCAGATCCCCCTGCAGAGTGCTGAAACTACCGGACTCAGCAAAAGGGTCGAAGCAGCAGCAAATATCAGCTTCACTACATACAGGGGTGAGGTCTCAAAAATGTGCAAAGGGGAAAGTGGGCAGCCCTTAGCCCCCTTTGGAGGGGAGGGGGGGGAGCTGTGTCCTGATCCTCACCGTCACTGTAATGTGGGCGCCTTCCTGGGTGATGGCACCTTGCACCCCGGTTATTGGTAAGGTAAAAAATCAGCGGGGAATCTGGGGAGTGTGTACAGAGCCATGGCGGCCGCCCCACAGGACAAAACAGAAATGGTTGTCAGGGTGTTTTGGAAACGAGGTTTATCTGTTACATAATGGAAGGGGGGGGTGTATATTAAAAATTTTATTTTATATATATACTGGTTTGGACAAGCGCACGGAACATGACATAGCAGGGTTATTAGGGAATGGCAAGTATTTCATGTGTGTCTCGGGTGTTAGTGTGTGTGGTGTTTATAAATTTTTATATATAACACACAATGGGGGTGCACACACTGTCACTGTTGAATATATTAAGACCCTTTTTAAATGTAAAAAATTTATATGGGGATGTGACATAATGGGAATATACAAATATGTTATGGTGTATCAGGGTAATATGTAAAAAAGTGGTAAGAACGTACACAGAGGGTGTAGTGTACATAAAGGGAAGGTACACACACACAACATTTCTCACAGAAGTCAGGAACCCCTCACATTTTTAACCCGCATCTCCCCGAAGTCAGGAACCCCTAAAATTATAACAGCATCTCCCGGGAGTAGGACACCCCTCACTTATTACACATCTCCCAGAAGTCAGTGCACCCCCCAATTATAAAGCATTCCAAAAGCAGGACACCCCCCACATTTTTAAAAGTATCTCCCTGAGTTCAGGGAACCCCCCCAAAATTATAAAACAGCTCTCCAAAGCAGGACCCCCTCCCCCATTTATAAGCCCTCTCCCGAAGTCAGGGCACCCCCAAATTTCGGGGAAATATTGTATTATTTTTCATGGGGGAAACATTTAAGATTGACACTTTGATACATGTAAAGTTGTGAGTGCCTATAATGTGTTTATATGGATTTAATGTGTTACAAGAGCAAAATGTATTATGTGTGTTTTTGGGGTATATACTAAGTATTAATGTGGTAGTCATGTATTTTGTTTTTACCTTACTTGCTCTGGTAAAATATATACCCCATGTACCAGTAGATACTACTACTGCTTGAAAATTCCACATTTTACTTAGTATATTACTCTACACACGATTAGGGCCTTCCCGCTTGTTTTAAAACATTTTATAAGTATATCACTTAGTTATAAAAGGGGGTAAACAGAGCATTAAAAATGTCGAATTTGGTTGCGCAAATCCGGAAAATAGCATTGTGTACCAGCGACAGTCTCCAGTAACAGGTTTTTTCCCACAGCAGGCATGGTATATAGCAGATCAGGGGTGTTTTAACATGGTGCCTTTTAAAGTGCAGGAGTAGTATATACCCTTTTATAGTGTGGCACGTGGGGGGGATATATAAATTTTTATGTATATGTATATACAGGAGGGGATATGATTATAACGTGTACATATAGTGTCGGTTGTGTACAATGGGCAGTCAGTGTCTCTCAGGTGGGCTGTGTACCCAATATATGGAGCAGCGGCAGGGACTGGGTGGTGCCATTTTTCAGCCGTGAATTATTTAGGGTGAGGGCTGTCGGCTGCAGTGATTGATTAGATCTATTTCCTCCAATACGGGCCGGTCTGTGAATACCCGCCAAAAATCACACGGCAGGGGAAAGCTACATCCCCAGACAACACCTCTCCACCTGGAGACCATAGGGGTCCCCCCCCATTAAAGAGGGGGCCCCACTTCACAATTTTGTGTGTAAAAGGCTTTGGAAAAAATGTCCCCCCCTAGCGCTTGGGAGCTGTCGGGGAGTTTTGAAGAAAAATTTTAAATCTCCCACAGCGCCCCACAGGGGGAAAACGAAGCTTTACACCATGCCCTTCACATCAAGGGGTTTTTGTTTTAATGCAGGACAGGAGGGGGGCCTCCATACGAGGGGGAAAACTTTGT
>JAODAL010073749.1:0-14629 GCA_025379985.1 Phyllomedusa bahiana
GAAACGTTATACAGACAATATTTATTGTATTTGGCAGGGAGATTCAGAGATTCTCACACAATGTCTGATCTATCTTAATTCCATTAGAATTGAATTACAATTTCCAATGGATTCAAGTCGGCATTAGTTGAATTTCTTGGACACACTGCTTGTAAAGAAACCAAGTGGTGATCTGAAAATAGAACTTTACAGCAAAGTAGTAATTTGCTTTATTTTCAGTCGTCATCCATATAGTGTTAAGCGATCATTAGAGGATTGTGACTGATCCTATTCTTAAAACTCAAACACTAAATTTAAAGATCGTGGCTATCCGCAAGAACTTATTAATCCATGAGTGGTCAAAAATGGAAAAGAAATACAAGAATGCAAACACATAGCATTTATAAATACATACCATCCCCTAACGCCAAAAATTCACCAATTAATAAGGAAACAGGATTTATTACAGCAAGCATTTTGTGTCGGACACCCGAAAAGTGCTGGACATCCCGCCCAATCGAAAAGTAGAGGCATCATCGGTTGCAAGCCAGCATATCAGTATCGGTATATATGGCGGCCCCCTCTGTATCACCTTATCTATACGCAATTTTAATACCAGCAACCACCCCCCTTATACATAGAAGGCGTGTGAGTGGTTGTCTTATCGGTATTTTTGCATTTGTGCAGTCTCCCCATGTATAATACTGTGTCTTTTTTACATACTGGTGTGAACTGGTACCAACTTTAGGTGCAGCTTTTTATCATTCAGTTGCTCCCCTAGTGGATGGATGTGTGAGCTTCTGCTCATTAATTATTTGCACCTGTTATATCTTTCCCATATAGCATAGGGGCCTGGGTTGCCTGCTACGGGATTCAGTGTATAGTCCAGCCATTAAGCTGTAAGTATGGCCTTGTGGTTTTGTTTTTGAGTCATTAATGTCCCATTTTTGTATGATTACAGCAATCATATCCTAACATTATTGAATTTCAGTCACCAGTCCTTATATGCTCTAAAAGACCTAACAATTAGTAAGAGTGGATATAGGATCTTTTAAACCGGACTTCTTGTAACATTTTTTAGCAACATACTACAGTACCCGTGTGGGCTAATTTATGTGGTGGAAACAACACAGTGAGTGGAAGCCAGGCTTGCACACCACATGTCGACGATGAGATGCCAGAAAACTTGACTTCCAGTACCAGCTCATTTTATATCCGCGTCCCATGATATTTCTCAACTCAGATTTCAGGTAGTAGAGCAGGTGAAATACCCACAAAGAGAGACCATGTCAGTCTATTAAAACAACGTGAAGCATGGCGGGTACACAATCTTAAAAGTTTATCACAATTTGGTTTAAACCGTAAATATGATTTCCTTTTCCAATACTGTCCGTTTGTAATTAACCACTTAAATTTAATTTTTAGAAACGCTATTATGTTCATCAATGGTGAGATACAATTCCATTTTACTTGATTTTTGATCATATGCAATATACACAGGTACTTATAATATTTCAATTTTGGCATTTAATATACATTTACATAAAGTCAGTTGCTTCTTTGAATTTGTCTGATCTCATGATTACATATTCCCTTTTTCTCCCCCTTTTGTTTTTTTATATCCATTGTTATGTCCCTACTGTAAATCATGATCTTTATTACCTTCATTATTACGACATCTTATGATATTGCACCTCTGCTAAGATTATGAACTCATAGCCTCTTTACATGCAAGGTTTTGCGCCGGCACTTTAGACATTTAAGGACTGGGAAGGTTCCGTTCAGCATTGTGGGGCTTACCTGCTACAGAGCTGCCGCTGGTCTTCTTCTAATCACATCTTACTTTTTTACATGGTAATGTAAGACTCCTTCTTCAGTTTTTCAGGGATACTCACTTTATTTCATTCAGTTATACTGCATTGGGGCATTATTAGGACTACTTTGGGACGATCATCAGCATATTTAGTGGAGAGAGACATTATATATAAATATATATATATATATATATATATATATATATATATATATAAAATATATATAGAGAAAAGATCTGTCCTGAGGAAGCTCGGGTTTTCTGCGTGAAACGCGTCGACTGTGCACTTGTTCACTTGTTTTTATTGTTCTAACTGTTTTACTTCCATCGGGGCTTTAAAGCTCCGATAGTTTTAGAATAAAATGTTGATGGTTTAATTAAACCATTGCCTGAGATGCCGATCTTTGGTGGCACAACACGATCATTCAGTGATACTGTTGTGAGACATCATCACAACATTCTCAGTAATTATGCAATTCCTATTATTCCTTACTACTGTGTATAGTAAGTACACCATAAAATCATGTTATAATATTACCATTTCATGATGACCGAGCTGCAGCCGGATTTCTTCTAATCACATCTTCTTGTTTTACATGCAACACATTTGTAAAAGGTCTTTATAGGACCGAAACGACAAGTCGCATTACGTATTAACGTCTGAATGATGCACCGAGAAATCAACAACGCTGACATAATTACAAGTGCTGTTGACTACATGTATGTTCTCTCTCATTCTGGTCACTTGAAGTCAACATGGCACCTCATGGCAAGAACTGTCTGAGGGTCTGAAAAAAATAATTGTTGCTCTATATAAAGATAGCCAAGGCTTTAAGAAGATTGATAACACCCTGAAACTGAGTTGCATCATGGTGGCCAAGACCATACAGCGGTTTAACAAGATAGTTCCACTCAGAACAGGCCTCACTATGGTCAAATTAAGAAGTTGAGTGCAAATGCTCAGCGTCATATCCAGAGACTGTCTTTTCAAAGTAGACGTATGAGTGCTGCCAGAGGCTAAAAAGGATGGGAGGGGGTCAGTCTCTTAGTGCTCAGACCATACACCACACACGGTATCAAATTGGTCTGCATGGCTGTAGTCCCAAAAGAAAGCCTTTTCTAGATGATGCACAGGAAAGCCTGAAAACAGTTTGCTGAAGGCAAGCAGACTAAGGAGATGGATTACTGGAAAAATATCCTGTAGTTTGATGAGACCAAGATAAACATATTCAGTTTGAATGGCATCAAGCGTGTGTGGTGGCAACCAGGTGAGAAGTACAAAGACAAGTGTGTCTTGCCTACATTCAAGCATGGTAGCCAGAGTGTCATGGTTTGGGGCTGCATGGGTGCTGCTGGCTGTGGGGAGCTACAGTTCATTGAGGGAACCATGAATGGCAACATGTACTGTGACATACTGAAGCAGGGCATGATACCCTTCCTTCTGGACTGCAGGGCAGTATTCCAACATGATAACGATCCCAAACACACCACACCAAAGACGACCTCTGCCTTGCTAAAGAAAGTAGGGTAAAGGTGCTGGACTGGCCAAGCATGTCTCCAGACCTAAACCCTATTGAGCATCTGTGGGGCATCCTCAAATGGAATATATAGGAGCGCAAGGTCTCTAACATCCACCAGCTCCGTGATGTCCTCATGGAGGAGGGAAGAGGATTCCAGTGGCTGCAACCAGTGAAGCTCTATTGAACTCCATGCCCAAGAGAGTTAAGGCAATGCTGGAAAATAATGGAGGCCACACAAAATATTTAAACTTTGGACACAATTTGTCCATTTTCACTTAGCGGTGCACTCACTTTTGTTCCCAGCGGTTTAGACATTGACGGCTGTGTGTTGAGTTATTTTGATGACACACCAAATTTATACTCTTATACAAGCTGTATACTGACTACTTTAATGTAAACATTGAATCAAAGTGTCATATCATCAGTGTTGTCCCATGAAAAGATATAATACAGTAAAATTTCCATTTTTCTATTACAGTCACCTTCCTGGGACTTTTGTAAGGAAGTGCTATTTGTTGGCAAAATATGTGGGGATAACATTAAAATAAAAATTTTGGCATATACAGTGGTAAAGCCATAGAGTACTATAGACCAAACAGAGTCTCTTTAGGACAAATTGATCAATTTGATGGCCTTATCCATTTTATGTACAGGACACAAAAATGAAGAAAACTATCAACAGACAATCAAAATGCAATGTGAATGGGGTCTAAGAGTCTGATTGCTGGTCAAAATGACATTACTTGAGTTTGTGTTTCCATTAATATTAGAATGTGTATGTACAAAGAAGATTCACTATCAATTCACTAGTGAATGTTTTTACACATCACCTTCTGATATCAGAACCTGTCATTATACAGCGCTGAGCTGTACTACACCTGCACTACTTATCTCTTCCTGCAGAAGTGATCTGTCACAGATCTAATTTGAAGGAAGTTCTGAGTGACTGACAAGTAGTCCTCCTTCCCTGCGGTGTGTAATATACATTGTTCTGTATACCAGCTACGGCAAAACCTCACAATATACAACTCATATGCTGATACTCTTGCTTGTAAAAAGAAGAGGGTGTTTCATATCAATCAATCAATGTTAGACTGAAATCTCCTACTTACTTAAAAAAAAAAAATTCTGCAGCAGCTAGGATGTGTTTTATATGGAATAATGGGCTGCCTGCTGTAAATTATTAGAAGCCTATCAGCTGTCACCTTGGAGTTCTAGGATGAGTATAAATTCCCTCTTTGCTTACATATAGTCATATTAAAGAGGCCTGTGACATCTCCTGACAGGTCTGTTCTAGCAAATCCTTGTGTTCCCTGTGAAATAACAATTTTTGAGAATCTTCTCTTATAACTCTGGGTTGTGCTGTTCCTCTGTTATTTCTTCTAGAAATGTATGACTGAATCTGTCAGATGGGTGTTACCATTTCAGTTCTTAAAGGGAAATGTCCCTGCAGCTGTGATTAGAGAATGTCAAACTGTGCTTCGGTAGTCACCTGTAACTAAAGGAAGGTGCAAGTATATAAATACAAACTGTGCATGGACCCATCCCCAATGGGAAACACACATCTGACAGATTAAAGGGGTTTTAAATCACTTTTCTAAATATATGGGATTAAAAAAGTGAAGCCTCTGAGAGCTGCAGCCTGACTTAGATGCCCTTAGTTTCCTGACTGGCTGACTGGCTGCGCTTGCGTTGTTTGCACTTCTTATCTGATGGCAGGGCACAGGAACGGATTTGAAGGGAGGGGGAGAAAAAAGCAGTGTTACTGGGCATCTGTACTAGCTTTGTTTCTGTCAGAGACTGTGTCTGCTGTATAGAGAATCCGCTGGTTGTAATGTAATTATCTGAGTAAACATGTAAATATGCAGACGCTCCCTGCTCAGCCCTCACCCCCCCCCTGTCTGCCTGCTCGAAGCTTATCTTTACTCCTGAGCAGATAAGAGGGAGAAAACAAAACCTGTATAGCTTGTGCACAATACAGTTATCCCCTGTGGATTAGCCAAACAATGTTTTCTCAACTACAGAGACTGAATATCAGTCTCGGGAACCTGTATGGGAGGTGGAGTGAGTACAACACAGAGGAGGTACTTGTTTTTTTAAACACAGAAACAAAACGCCCCTTTTTCAAGGCTCAAGAGGGGAATATCAACCTGTTAGGTGAGGAAATCACTTCTTGGCAAAACTCCTTTAAGTAATACATTTGTAGACAGAATAACAAAGGATTTGCCCAGCACAGAGATATAAAAGAAGGTGCTTGATACTTATCTCACAGGAAACACAAGGATTTACTACAGCAGATATGTCAGGAGATGTCACAGGTTCTCCTTAGCATCTATTATCACTTACTTTACCCCAGAATACCTTGGTATATTGCACGTTATAAAGCAAAGTCCTAATGTCCATATAAATAAGTAAGCCATTTACTTTGTGGGTGGGAGAAGGCAGAGTTTACACTCTGATAAGCTGTGCAATGTGTCCTTATATGTGACAACACCCACATAAAATATGATCACAACGTCACAGCCAAACATGCCTCTCTGCTTTATAATGTGCCATAAATACTGGAATGTGTTGTAAAATGATGTTATGATAAACAAGGAATTCATTGTCACAGGAAGGAAGGGGTCATGTATCTTATTCTGTAGAGGCACCATGTCGGTGCGTGAGGATATAACTGCCTTTTTGCACTTCACTGGGCATTTGAATAGAACAAAGGCCTTTTGGAAAGAGTTGAAGAGCTCACCAGCGCCATCTATTGGATCTAGCAATCCTCAATTCACATGTGACTCACTGAGTCCTGCAATGTGAAAAGGATTGAAACCAATCCAGTGAAGTTCATCTACAGACAGCTGTTTCGGGGTTTTGCCCCTCATCAGTACAGAGTAGAACTCGCTGGTTAAGTGTGAGGCGAGGGTGGCTTAGAAGGGTTAATGTATCTCATTGGGGAGAGGCAACATGTCAGTGTGCAAGAATTTTTTTGCCTTTCGCACCTTACTGGGCATTTGTATAGAACAGAGGCTTTTGAGAAAGAGCTGAAGAGCTCACCAGCACCATCTATTGGATCTAGTAATCATTCTAAGCCACACTCGCCTCTCGCCCAGCCAGCCAGTAGGTTCTACTCTGCACTGACAAGGTGCAAACACCCCGAAACAGCTTCACTGGCTGGGTTTCAATCCCATTCACATTCCAAGACTCAGTAAGTCACATGTGAATTGAGGATGACTAGATCTAATATATGGCGCTGGTGAGCTCTTTAGCTGTTTCCCAAAAGCCTTTATTCTATTATCAGAGAAAAGCAGATGCAAGTACTCCTCCAATTTGTTTTCCCTACAATTAATTATTCGTCTGTCAGGGGTGCAGAGTTTCTCATGATCTACTTCCATGTAATCCCTTTTAGACATGTGATGCGCACAGTAGAGATATCTCAGCAGTTTGAGCCCAACCACCTTGGGCTCCACAAATTCACATACAGAAGCAGGAATAAACAGTAGGAAGTTTATGCAAATGTATAAAATAGATTCCCGAGTGCACTATTCAGTCATCATGGCAGCCAGGAGGATAAAAAGGCTCGGAATGGCCCCGAGGGCTGGTGGGCCACAGAAGTACCGCCACAGGGTACCGCCACATGGCACGCTTTAAACAATGAGCAGTGTGTTTTACACTGCTCGCAATGTAAAACACGCATCGGCGTTCACATGAGTGATCTCCCATGCGTGTTTGCATTCAGGCCCGGACTGCCCATAGGGTATGGGCCGCAGGGCCGGCACGGAGCGCCCGCCGAAGGGACCAGTGTTTCCCCCCGGCGGGCTCCGAGTGCCGGCGCATGGCGCACGGACAGGGGCCGCAACGGTCACATATGCGAGCGAACCCCTGTTCCAGGGGCCAACAGGCCCCACTCGCCACATGGCTGCACGGCCGGGTCACCGACCCAGCCATGCAGCCATCAAGGCCGCCGCCTGCACTGTGCGGTGCAAGCAGCGGCAGAGGATGAACAGCTGGGATCTACTGATCCCAGGAGGCCGAGGGGCAGGCGCGCGATGTGATGACATCATCGCGGGCCCGCTCCACGTCCTGCACACTGCTGCCGGCGGCCGCTCCGGAGCAGGTAAAGAGGAAGCAGAAGCAGAGACTTCAGGGAAGTATCATTATTTATTTTTTTTATTTTTTTAAACTACCTACTGGCCCTGCCTGCCTACCTAGCTATATATACTGGCCCTGCCTGCCTACCTAGCTAGATATACTGGCCCTGCCTGCCTGCCTAGCTATATATACTGGCCCTGCCTGCCTTCCTGCCTAGCTATATACTAGCCCTGCCTACCTAGCTATATATACTGGCCCTGCCTGCCTGCCTAGCTATATATACTGGCCCTGCCTGCCTGCCTAGTTATATATACTGGCCCTGCTTGCCTGCCTAGCTATATATACTGTCCCTGCCTGCCTGCCTAGCTATATATACTGTCTCTGCCTGCCTGCCTAGCTATATATACTGGCCCTGCCTGCCTGCCTAGCTATATATACTGTCCCTGCCTGCCTGCCTAGCTATATATACTGGCCCTGCCTGCCTAGCTATATATACTGGCCCTGCCTGCCTGCCTAGCTATATATACTGGCCCTGCCTGCCTAGCTATATATACTGGCCCTGCCTGCCTGCCTAGCTATATATACTGGCCCTGCCTGCCTGCCTAGCTATATTTACTGGCCACCGCTTGCCTGCCTAGCTATATACTGGCCCTGCCTGCCTGCCTAGCTATATATACTGTCTCTGCCTGCCCGCCTAGCTATATATACTGGCCCTGCCTGCCTAGCTATATATACTGGCCCTGCCTGCCTGCCTAGCTATATATACTGGCCCTGCCTGCCTAGCTATATATACTGGCCCTGCCTGCCTGCCTAGCTATATATACTGGCCCTGCCTGCCTGCCTAGCTATATATACTGGCCCTGCCTGCCTAGCTATATATACTGGCCCTGCCTGCCTGCCTAGCTATATATACTGGCCCTGCCTGCCTGCCTAGCTATATATTCTGGCCTTGCCTGCCTGCTTAGCTATATATATACTGGCCCTGCTTGCCTGCCTGCCTATCTTAATATACTGTCCCTGCCTGCCTGCCTAGCTATATATACTGGCCCTGCCTGCCTGCCTAGCTATATATACTGGTCCTGCCTGCCTGCCTAGCTATATATACTGGCCCTGCCTGCCTAGCTATATATACTGGCCCTGCCTGCCTGCCTAGCTATATATACTGGTCCTGCCTGCCTAGCTATATATTCTGGCCCTGCCTAGCTATATATACTGGCCCTGTCTGCCTGCCTAGCTATATATACTGGCCCTGTCTGCCTGCCTGCCTAGCTATATATACTGGTCCTGCCTGCCTAGCTATATATTCTGGCCCTGCCTAGCTATATATACTGGCCCTGTCTGCCTGCCTAGCTATATATACTGGCCCTGACTGCCTGCCTGCCTAGCTATATATACTGTCCCTGCCTGCCTGCCTAGCTATATATACTGGCCCTGCCTGCCTGCCTAGCTATATATACTGGCCCTGCCTGCCTGCCTAGCTATATATACTGGCCCTGCCTGCGTGCCTAGCTATATATACTGGCCCTGCCTGCCTGCATAGCCATATATACTGGCCCTGCCTGCCTGCCTAGCTATATATACTGGCCCTGCCTAGCTATATATACTAGCCCTGCCTGCCTTCCTAGCTATATATACTGTCCCTGCCTGCCTGCCTAGCTATATATACTGGCCCTGCCTGCCTAGCTATATATACTGGCCCTGCCTGCCCAGCTATATATACTGGCCCTGCCTGCCTAGCTATATATACTGGCCCTGCCTGCCTGCCTAGCTATATATACTGGTCCTGCCTGCTTGCCTAGCTATATATACTGGACCTGCCTGCCTAGCTATATATATTGGCCCTGCCTGCCTAGCTATATATACTGGCCCTGCCTGCCTGCCTAGCTATATATACTGGTCCTGCCTGCCTGCCTAGCTATATATACTGGCCCTGCCTGCCTGCCTAGCTATATATACTGGTCCTGCCTACCTGCCTGCCTAGCTATATATACTGGCCCTGCCTTCCTGCCTAGCTATATATACTGGCCCTGCCTGCCTAGCTATATATACTGGCCCTGCCTGCCTGCCTAGCTATATATACTGGCCCTGCCTGCCTAGCTATATATACTGGCCCTGCCTGCCTGCCTAGCTATATATACTGGCCCTGCCTGCCTAGCTATATATACTGGCCCTGCCTGCCTGCCTAGCTATATATACTGGCCCTGCCTGCCTGCCTAGCTATATATACTGGCCCTGCCTGCCTGCCTAGCTATATATACTGGCCCTGCCTGCGTGCCTAGCTATATATACTGGCCCTGCCTGCCTAGCTATATATATTGGCCCTGCCTGCCTGCCTAGCTATATATACTGGCCCTGCTTGCCTGCCTAGCTATATATACTGGCGCTGCCTGCCTGCCTAGCTATATATAATGGCCCTGCCTGCCTGCCTAGCTATATATACTGGCCTTGCCTGCCTGCTTAGCTATATATACTGGTCCTGCCTGCCTGCCTAGCTTAATATACTGGCCCTGCTTGCCTGCCTGCCTAGCTTAATATACTGGCCCTGCTTGCCTGCCTAGCTATATATACTGGTCCTGCCTGCCTGCCTAGCTATATATACTGTCCCTGCCTGCCTGCCTAGCTATATATACTGGCCCTGCCTGCCTGCCTAGCTATATATACTGGCCCTGCCTGCCTAGCTATATATACTGGCCCTGCCTGCCTAGCTATATATACTGGCCCTGCCTGCCTGCCTAGCTATATATACTGGCCCTGCCTGCCTGCCTAGCTATATATACTGGCCCTGCCTGCCTGCCTAGCTATATATACTGGCCCTGCCTGCCTGCCTAGCTATATATACTGGTCCTGCCTGCCTTCCTGCCTAGCTATATATACTAGCCCTGCCTGCCTGCATAGCTATATATACTGGCTCTGCCTGCCTGCCTAGCTATATATATACTGGCCCTGCCGGCCTGCCTGCCTAGCTATATATACTGGCCCTGCCTGCCTGCCTGCCTAGCTATATATACTGGCCCTGCCTGCCTGCCTAGCTATATATACTGGCCCTGCCTGCGTGCCTAGCTATATATACTGGCCATGCCTGCATAGCTATATATACTGGCACTGTCTGCCTGCCTAGCTATATATACTGGCCCTGCCTGCCTGCCTAGCTATATATACTGGCCCTGCCTAGCTATATACTAGCCCTGCCTATAAGGGCCCTGCCTGCCTAGCTATATATACTAGCCCTGCCTATAAGGGCCCTGCCTGCCTAGTTATATACTTGCCCTGCCTATAAGTGGCCCTACCCACCTAGCTATATACTAGCCCTGCCTATAAGTGGCCCTGCCTGCCTAGCTATATACTAGCCCTGCCTGCCTGCCTTTAAGTGGCCCTGCCTGCCTAGCTATATACTAGCCCTACCTGCCTAGCTATATACTAGCCCTGCCTGCCTATAAGTGGCCCTGCCTGCCTAACTATATACTAGCCCTACCTGCCAATATACTGGCCCTGCCTGCCTATATACTAGTCCTGCCAGCCTATATACTAGTCCTGCCAGCCTATATATTGGCCCTGCCTGGCTACATACTGGCCCTGCCTGGCTATATACTGGCCCTACCTGGCTACATACTGGCCCTATCTGGCTAATTACTGGCCCTACCTGGCTAATTACTGGGGGCAGCCTCAGCTACCTTGCTAGTTACTGGGTCTAACATACGCTGTTTGGGGTACAATGACTAACTTTTTACTGTGTGGGGCACCAAAGGGGGCATAATTACTATTTGGGGCTCTATGGATAGGGAGTTTGTACAGATTTGGGAATTGATAGGAAAGTGCTGGAAAAGAGAGGAGTCTAAGATGTATTTGTGGTAAATTCTACAGGGACGAGTAGTGACCTGGAGAAGAAGACATTGCATGCTGTACCGGACAGAGAAAAAATGGAAGGGAACAACTCATCAGGGAAGACGTCATTGAGGTTTGGGCCAGAAGGAGAAGAAAAGGAGAAGAGAGCAACTCCCATCAGAGATGACGTCTCCTGTGAGTCCCTGATGTCAGGGGTTATTTTACTTCTGTGTTGAATCAGTGCTGTATTTATGTGATGGTGACCTGACTACTGGGGATGTGATTGGTGGGGTTGTAGGTTATGCTTGTGTGTAGGCTGCTTTCACACGGAGCGGTTTTGGTGCATTTTTTGATGCTTTTTTTTTTTTGTGCAGAAATGTTCAGCATTCACTACTTCTGCACAAAAACGCATCAAAAACACATAAAAAATGCACCAAAAATGCTCCGTGTGGAAGCAGCTTTATAGTGTAGTTTATTTTAGAAAGTGGCGAGGTGTGAGAACAAGGGAGATTTTGTAAGCGGATAATGTATGTGGGCTGCTGGGGGTTTAGTACCAGGGCTGATTTTTATTCCGAGTCCGGCCTTGTTTGCATTGCATTTGTCGGGTCCGTCTTTCGGATCCGTTCCAATAATTGATATGTTCATTCTTGGGGCGAAAGACGCAGCAGGAGCCCTATAATAAATTATAGGGTGCGTTCCTGCTGCATCCAACACGGAGCCAAACATCGACGCTACGTTTTTGGATGCGATTTTCGGGTCCAACACAGACCTGACATCGTATCCAAACTCGCCGTGTGAACATACCCTACTACAAAGGTTTAAACACAAACTCAGATTCCACACACCTGCACACCTGACTGAGCTCTGCTGTATGGTCTGTGTTTCAGAGCACCATACATCTCACAGAAATACAAGCAGCATGTCCAAAACTGTATGTTCTATACAGGAAAACAGGAAACTTTTATTCCCTTGTATTTTCCAAAAAAGGTAAGACTGAATGGGCTATTTAGGTAAGAATAAGATATTTTGTACACAAAACAATCTCACGAAAGAAATAGGTCTTATCAAAGATCAACAACATCACCAAACAAGCCTCTACTGAGCGAGCTAATCTCCAGCTGAATGTTTGCTGAGAAGTGGTGAGCGCTGTACAATACTGAGTCAATATTACCAGTAAATGGAACTTTGCTTAAGAAACTTGGTGAAAAAAAAAAAAAAGTGTAATTGCTGCAAAAAGCCTCTGGGGCCATCTTCATCCCCCTCCCCTCCCTGTCCAGCAGTTGTAAACAGGCTTCCACCAGCTCACTATTATAACCTTATATGGTCCTGCAAAGTACAAAGCAGGGCCATGTGACCGCGCACACAATTGTGAATGGTGGTATCAGGAAATATCCTTGCTGTTTGCAACACAGAAATATTTCCCAGATGAGGTCATTGCTCCGGAATAATGAGCCTGTTCGTCTGTCACAAATCTTAACCCTTTCAGAAGGAGCTTTTTTTTCCTCCTCTTTTTGTTGATGCTTTGCTTTTTGTGATCGTCTTATTTCCTAACCCCTTTTGAACTTTCGCAATCGCTGTCAAGTGCACAATGTGGACAAATACTTTAACCGGTGCGAGCAGCTTGATCCGTGAATGGTGAAAGCCGGGCTTGTTTCTCTTGTAGTCAGCACATTTTAGGTCTGAATTAATAGGGATATTCTGCATGTGCAGCACATTTAGTTCGTGCATTGATCTGGTGATAATAGGGAAGATTTTCAGGGAGGATCACTGCATTGACAAATTGTCTCCTGTTTATCAAAATGTCTTTTCAAAGTCTAGTTAAATCTGGAAGTATTTATGCAATTGCTACAATTACCATTTGTTTGTTTTTTTACTTAAAGGGAGATTCCTAGGTTGTCCTAGTCAACAATACTGACACATATGGTTACATTGCTATGAAGTGTGCAATCCAGCAGGCTCAGACTAAGTAACCCCTTTGTTCTTCTTCCTGTGCTCTTCAGAGATAGTCATTGTTTTTTTTTTTCAAAACTTTAGAGACCTCTCTACCATCTCCCACTTTGCTAAAATAGAAAATTAACCCATACTTCCCTTTCCCATCACCCCCGTTCCAGCACTGCCAGAGCTCCAGTATTGTTCCCTGGTCATTCACTGATGATTACATGATGCTGCAGCCAATCACTGACCTCTGTAAATGCAGACATGTGACTGCTGACGCCAGAGATTGGCTGCAGTATCAGGTGATCTGTGAACGTGATGTCATCAGTGAGGAATTGGTGGGGGGGACACTAGAGCTCTGGCAGTGCTGGAAGAGTGGAGATAGGGGACGTAAGTATGGGTTACCGTATATACTGGAGTATAAGCCGAGTATTTCAGCACAAAAAAATTGCTGAAAAACGCTTCCTCGGCTTATCATCGAGTCACCGTTCCATGTCTGGGCGCTGCCATGGCCCGGGTGCCGGCGGCGATCACTTCAGCTGTATGCGCCTCCTCAGAGAGCGCATACAGCTGACTTTCCAGTTACCTGTCGGCATCCGGGTGCTTCCATGGCCAGATCACGCCAGCTGTATGCGACTACTGGGAGCGAATACAGCTGAAGATAGTATTGCAGAGCAGAGAGCGAGCGCTCCATGCTGCGCAAAAAGGACTCCGGAAGGCCACAAGTCTGCTTCAGGAGTATCCAGCACCAGCGGCCTGCTGTGTCATCACGCTGCTTGCGCGGCCTGATGACATCACGCCCCCTGTGCCAGAAGATGGCGCGCATTGGAGCAGCGGGGGAGAAAGGTGAGTATTTGTATATTTTTTTAAAGCCCTGCCTATACCTGCCTATGGGGGACATATACCTGCCTATGGGGGGCATATACCTGCTTATACCTGCCTATTGGGGACATATTTCTGCCTATGGGGGGCATTAAACTGCCTATACCTGCCTATAGTGGACATTTACCTGCCTATACCTGCCTATAGAATAGTGAAGAAATTAGGCGATACCTTTTAGAGGCTAACTGAGTATATTTGATAGTGAGCTTTCGAGGGACTAGCTCTCTTCTTCAGACTGATGTTATACAACAAACTGCAAATACACAGACTTTTTATACACACAAGACATGGATCATCAAAGGATCTTAGAATTCTTAAAAAATAACAAAATGCGAAATATAGGTAGAGCAGTTATTTACAACCTGTCAAGAATTAAACAGTCTGAAAACTTGTGAGGCGTGACCGGAGTGATCAGTAATTATTTCTCTTATCTTTATATGCAATCAGGGGAGATTTGTTGCACTCACAGTTCACACATAGCTTGACATGAAGCTGGCATGAATATTTAACCCATTTTGCAGAGTTTTAAATTTTTGCATTAATTTATATTCCCATCTTTCCCCTCCCTCTGAGTCTTAAAATCTCCACTAAGACCGTT
>JAODAL010073750.1:0-14628 GCA_025379985.1 Phyllomedusa bahiana
GTTGGGCAGATTAGCTTTGACCAACCTCTAGTGACTTTATTGTAGAGTGTAATGGGCATGCCGATGACCTGTGCTGAGTTAGTGTGCAGGAGGGTGGGCAGATTAGCTTTGACCATCATCTAGTGACTTCTATTGTAGAGTGTAGTGGGCATGCTCGGTGACCTGTGCTGAGGTCAGTGTGCAGGGAAGGGTGGGCAGATTAGCTTTGACCATCATCTAGTGACTTCTATTGGAGAGTGGGCATGCTCGATGACCTGTGCTGAGGTCAGTGTGCAGGGAGGGTGGGCAGATTAGCTTTGACCATCAACTAGTGACTTCTATTGGAGAGTGTAGTGGGCATGCTCGTTGACCTGTGCTGAGGTCAGTGTGCAGGGAGGATGGGCAGATTAGCTTTGACCATCATCTATGACTTCTATGTGAGAGTGTAGTGGGCATGCTCTGTGAGCTGTGGTGAGGTCACTTGCAGGGAGGGTGGGCAGATTAGCTTTGACCATTATGTATTGACTTCTATTGGAGAGTGTAGTGAGCATGCTCTGTGACCTGTGCTGAGGTCAGTGTGCAGGGAGGATGACGGATTTTAGCTTTGACCATCACCTAGTGACTTCTATGGGAGAGTGTAGTGGGCATGCTCTGTGACCTGTGCTGAGGTCAGTCTGCATGGACTAGGAGATGGGCTGTGTCCAATACCTAATACCTTCTATTGTAGAGTGTAGTGGGCATGCTCGATGACCTGTGCTGAGGTCAGTGTGCAGGGAGGGTGGGCAGATTAGCATTGACCATCATCTAGTGACTTCTATTGGAGAGTGTAGTGGGCATGCTCTGTGAGCTGTGCTGAGGTCTTTGTGCATGGAGTAGGAGATGTGCTGTGTCCAATACCTAATACCTTCTATTGTAGAGTGTAGTGGGCATGCTCTGTGACCTGTGCTGAGGTCAGTGTGCAGGGAGTAGGAGGTGTGCTGTGTCCAATACCTAATACCTTCTATTGTAGAGTGTAATGGGCATGCTCGATGACCTGTGCTGAGGTCAGTGTGCAGGGAGGGTGGGCAGATTAGCTTTGACCATCAACTAGTGACTTCTATTGGAGAGTGTAGTGGGCATGCTCTGTGACCTGTGCTGAGGTCAGTGTGCAGGGAGGGTGGGCAGATTAGCTTTGACCATCATCTAGTGACTTCTATTGGAGAGTGGGCATGCTCGATGACCTGTGCTGAGGTCAGTGTGCAGGGAGGGTGGGCAGATTAGCTTTGACCATCAACTAGTGACTTCTATTGGAGAGTGTAGTGGGTATGCTCGGTGACCTGTGCTGAGGTCAGTGTGCAGGGAGGATGGGCAGATTAGCTTTGACCATCATCTAGTGACTTCTATTGGAGAGTGTAGTGGGCATGCTCTGTGACCTGTGCTGAGGTCAGTCTGTATAGAGTAGGAGATGTGCTGTGTCCAATACCTAATACCTTCTATTGGAGAGTGTAGTGGGCATACTCTGTGAGCTGTGGTGAGGTCACTGTGCAGGGAGGGTGGGCAGATTAGCTTTGACCATTATGTATTGACTTCTATTGGAGAGTGTAGTGAGCATGCTCGCTGACCTGTGCTGAGGTCAGTGTGCAGGGAGGTTGGGCAGATTAGCTTTGACCAACCTCTAGTGACTTCTATTGGAGAGTGTAGTGGGCATGCTCTGTGAGCTGTGCTGAGGTCTTTGTGCATGGAGTAGGAGGTGTGCTGTGTCCAATACCTAATACCTTCTATTGTAGAGTGTAGTGGGCATGCTCGGTGACCTGTGCTGAGGTCAGTGTGCAGGGAGGGTGGGTAGATTAGCATTAACCATCATCTAGTGACTTCTATTGGAGAGTGTAGTGGGCATGCTCTGTGACCTGTGCTGAGGTCAGTCTGCATGGAGTAGGAGGTGTGATGAGTCCAATAACAAATACTTTCTATTGTAGAGTGTAGTGGGCATGCTCGATGACCTGTGCTAAGGTCAGTGTGCAGGGAGGGTGGGTAGATTAGCATTAACCATCATCTAGTGACTTCTATTGGAGAGTGTAGTGGGCATGCTCTGTGAGCTGTGCTGAGGTCAGTGTGCAGGGAGGGTGGGCAGATTAGCATTAACCATCATCTAGTGACTTCTATTGGAGAGTGTAGTGGGCATGCTCTGTGAGCTGTGCTGAAAAAAGCACCTCTGTTCTGTCCCTCCCATCACCTGCTCCCACCTGTAGGAAGCGGTTGAACTAATTGAGTTAATTCAGTTACTTATTTCCTCAGTTGCTACATTTTACTTTACGTTTGTCCTGGGTCATGATTTGCAACTTTGTATCGTGTGGGTTAAACAAAAGTAACATTGCTTTCCCACGCTGCGTTTTTGCCATGATTTTTCTGTGCAGCATTGTATAGTATTAATTGCTGTTCCTTCCTGTGCAAAAATCGCGTCAAAAACGCAGCGTGTGAAAGCAAAGTTACTTTTGTTTAACCCACATGATACAAAGTTGCAAATCACCCTAACAGAACATTCTGTGATGCGACAACTCCCGGATGTAAGTATCACATGGGGAGGGGAGGGTGGGGGGGGCATTAACTTTGTCTCCTCCACGTGGTCTTGGATCATCCCAGATGTAAATATAATATTGGGGGCGGGGGAGGGGTGGGGCTGGGGGTGCAGTAAAATTTGTCTCCTCCACGTGGTCTTGGATCGTCCCGGATGTATCATGGGTGTGTGTGTGTGTGGGGGGGGGGGGGATGTGGTAACTTTGGGCCACATGTATGAATCCCGCCGGGTCAGGGCGCACCTTTCCGCTAGTTTTCTGGTGGAATCTGCGCCTGATTTATGTCGGGGCCGGGGCGCGCTCATACATACAATCTAAAGTCCGCCGCGCCTCGCCAGTGTTTTAGGCGCAGTGCGGGTCCGAGGCGCAGTGCGGCGCTGTGCCTAGGATTCGGCGCCGGAGGTAGTGTGCGTCATAAGGGGGGGAAAAGTTGCTCGCCGGGCCGGTGTTAGGGGCGTGCGGGGCCGAGGCACAGTGGGCGCTGCGCCTATGATTCGCCGCGGAGGTACGCATCAACTGGGGGGAAATTTCCCCGCGCCTCGCCGTGTGTGTGGGGCCGTGGGGCATGGGGGCGCCGGCGGGACTGCCCGCGAAAAAAAACATTTCCGTGCGGACAGGCTGAACGCGAGAAATCACCCAAATGCCCGGTGCGGGTAGAATCAAAAATCCCCTTTAAAAAGGCGTTAAAACATTCAGGAAAAGAGCTAAAACCTAAAAAATAAAAAATTCATAAAAAAAAAAATTTTTTCCCAAAAAATCCTAATTAAAAATTGGATTTTGGGAAATTGGGGAAAATACAGTAATTAAAATTTCTGAAAGATTCTGATTGGTCGGCATAAACCGGGCCCAAATCACAATAGGAGCGACATGAACCATTAAAACCTATGGGGAAGTTGGGACAATGAATAGGACGACAGAGCCCCATTATATCCTATGGAGAATTTGGACCAAATCAAATAGAAGGACGGGCCCATTCTAACCTATAAGGAAGTTTTAAACCCAATCGAAAGGAGCGACAAATCCCTTATACCTATGGAAAAAAGTTTGGCCCAAATCAAAATAAAAGGCGGGACAGTTCAAAATACAGAAAAAAAGACAAAAAAAGAGCTGATTGCTGAGCTGCGGTGGTTTGGGGCACCCCAATCAACCGAGCTTTCCCCCAAATTTTTCTATGGAAGATCGGGCAGAAATCCGGCTTCAGCGCCGTGCGGCATGGAGTATGAAAAAAAAAAATAATTTTTTTTAAGTGTAAACTTAAACAGATAAAACCAACCCTTTTTACAAAAAAAACAGTTAAATCCCGAACAACGCGTTTGTCCCCGAGACCGGGCTAATGGGAATTGCAATAGGAGAATCCCCGGAAATACAAAAAATTCAAATTTTTAAAAGCTATTTCATTGTCGGAAAAAACCACCAATCAAAAGGACCCAAAAATGCCCCTTAAAAACCTTGGGGGGAATTCCAATCAAATAGGAGCGACGGGACCCATTAACCCTATGGAGAAAAATTTCCCAATCATATTCAAAGGGGACAGTTCAAAATACAGTAAAAAGGCAGAAACGACTGTTTGGGTTAAAGTGGCGGGGCTCGTCCGCTTAGCCTCAAAAGCGCAGCTACTTTCTATAGAGTTCATGGGGAAAAAGAAATTCTGAGCGTGCTCTGTGTTTGGGGCTAAGATAAAGAGGCCCGTTTTTGGCCCAAAGGGAAAGCGAGCGACGCCCATGGGTTTTGTAATGCAATTGAAATAAAATGTACACGGCCAAATAAAATTTAACATCAGAATTTCCCCCGGGGATAAAAACGAATGAAATATGGGGGTAACGAAAAAAAATATTGAATCAAAAAAATCAGTTTATTTTTTATTTTCGTGGCACCCATACTATTGATCCATGGCTAACAAAAATAAAGAAATAAAAGTTTTTTATGTTTTATTTTTTTTTTTGTTACCCCCATATTATTATTCGTTTTATTTTACACATCGGGCCCAAATTTTGAGTGTTTAATTTGATTTCGGTGTGTACGTTTTATTTCAGATTGCATTACAAAACCCATAAACGTCGCTCGCCTCCATTGGTCCAAAAAAACCGCCTCTTTTATTTTAGCCAACACAGGCGCGCTAGAATTTTTTTTTCCCCCTAAAATTATAGAAATAGCTCGCGCTCTGATTGGGTAAGCTGGACGAGCCCCCCCCCATTAACCAATCAGCTCGTTTTTCCTTTTTACTGTATTTGAACTGTCCCCCTTTGAATATGATTGGTCAATTTTTTTCCATAGGGGTTAATGGGGGCATTGTCGCTCCTTTTTTTGATCGGTCAATTCTCCTCCCTAGGTTAAATGGGACATTGTCGCTCTTTTTATTGGCTGGGTTTTTGCCCACCAAGAGAAGAGTTAAAAAAATTTGAAATTTCTGTATTTCCCGGCGTTTCCCTATTGCAATTCCCTATGTGCGCCGGTCTCGGCGCAAACGGTTTTTCGGGATTTAAATGCTTTATTTGTAAAGAAGGGTTCTGCTCTTTATCAGAATGTTTTTAACTTTTAATCAAAAGATTTTTTTATTAATCTTCCTGCCGACGGCGCTGAAGCCGAGAAATTTTAGAGCCCATCTCTCCATTGACTATAATGGGGGAAGTGCTCGCGCTCTGATTGGCTGGGGTAGCCAAGCACCCGCTAGTCAGCCAATACTCTTTTTTTTTTTTTTACTGTATTTTGAATTATCCCCCCGTGGATTCTGTTGGTCTAAAATTTCCTAGACTAGAATGGGTCTTTGCCTCCTATTCTGATTGGTGAGTAGCCAAGTCCCCGGTAGCTAAACAAATCGCTTTTTCTGCATTTTTACTGTATTTTGAATTATCCCCCCCGTGAATTTGATTGGTCTAAAAAATTTCCCCCTAGGATATAAAAAGGCTTTGTCGCTCCTTTTTGATTGGCGGGTTTATGCCCACCAATGGAAAAAGCTTTCAGAATTTGAATTATGTATTCCCGGTAATTTCCAAAACCAATTCTTTATATTTTGCCCTTCTAGATTTGGAAAGTGTTTTTTTTTTTTTATTATGTTTTTTTTTTCTTAGCTCTTTTCTGCACTGTTTTCCGCCTTTATAAAGGCGATTTTTTGGAATCATCTCCTGTGACGGAGCGGGCGCCGAGACTTCTTCCGATTTTATTGCTTTCCCCCATGTTTCCCTTTTTCTTCACTTCGCCCCCGCCGGGCATTTAGACCAAAATAAACCAGGTCGCCTGTCGGAGCTGGAGGCGCACTGCGCCCGCTTTGGTGGCCGCCATGACATCCTCGGAGTTTTCAGCGCCCCCGCTCCTGCCCCGGGGAAAACCCACCCCGGCCCAACACCGCGCCCCCTGTCCGCCCTTCATGCGGGGCGCGTGAAAGTGGCGAACCCCCCGCGCCTAACCTGAATCCCCACTCCCAAAACGGGATTCGGGCTGGGGGGCGCAGGTTTCGCTAAAAAACGGGCGAAAAAAACCCCATCAACAAAACCCCTTTGTCTTCCCTCGTGGATTTGGATCGCCCGGGGTAAGTATACAGGGGGGGGGGCGGGGGAACTTGTCTTTCTTTGGGGTTTTGGGTCGACCCAGATGTAAGTATAATGAGGGGCTGGGGGGGGGGGCGGGGGGAACTTTTCTTTCCTTGGGGTTTGGGGCATCCGGATTTTAAATATCATATTGGGGGGGGGGGGGTGGGGCCGGCGGTTTTTGGTAACTTTTCTCCCCCATTTGGGTTTGATCGTCCTGGGGTAAGTATTTTGGGGCGGGGGTGGGGGGGGGGAACTTTTTTCCCCCACGTGGGTTTGGGTCATCCCGGATGTAAGTATCATGGGGGGGTCGGGGCTGAGCGGTAACTTTGTCTCCGCCACGTGGGTTTGGGTCGTCCCGGATGTAAGTATCATGGGGCGGGGCGGGGTGGGGGGCGATAATTTTGTCTTCGCGTGGGTTTGGGTTTCGTCCCGGATGTAAGTATCATGGGGGGGGTCGGGGCTGAGCGGTAACTTTGTCTCCTCCATATGGGTTTGTATCGTCCTGGATGTAAGTATCATGGGATGGGGTGGTGGGGGGGGCGATAATTTTGTCTCCGCGTGGGTTTGGATCATCCCGGATGTAAGTATCACGGGGGGGGGTGGAGGGGGGGGCTGAGCGGTAACTTTGTCTCCTCCACGTGGGGTTGGATAATCCCAGATGGAAGGATCGTGGAGGGTTGTCTCGTCCCGCCTCGTCGCTCGCAGCAGGTAACACTGTTTCCCCCTCGGCTTCCCCGTCTGCCCGCCGCGAGTCTCCCGGAGACGGAGATGAATTCATATTTGGAATTGAGCTTGTGTTGATTTTTCGATGAAAAGAGCCATTTTCCCCGATAGTCTGTAAATGTGTTTGCCGCTCACTTTCAACAATGACGAGCGCCTCTGTGTGTTTTTGTCGCCGCCGCGTCTTGTTGTGTAGGAGTCGGGGGCATCATGGGCAACTTATCAAAGATGCCTCCAACATTTCACTTTCTAATGCATCATTACTCCCCGATGCCCTTTATCTGTTTACAGACGAGCGCAACAGGTTACAGATGGAAACGGTTCGCAGCTGAGATTCCGCAGAACGCCGCCGCCGCCGCGCATATTATTCAAATGTGTTTCTCTCCGAGAGTAATAAATAATGAATGCTTTCCCTCTTTATTAGACGTCTCTGAAGATAATAGCAGACTTTCTTTCTCGCTCTGCAATTTTCCGCTCCGTTTTTTTTTCTTCCCCTTCATATATAAGAAAAACATGCTTTTTTTTTTCTTTTTAGCTTTTTTCCATGGCTAAATTTTTCGCTGGTTGAATTGCCCCTTATAAACAAATATGTGGATTGTGTGAATTTTTTAATTTGTATAATTGAATTCTGGGCATTTAAGCACCAATTACGATTCACTGGGAAACGAGTCGTCTCGAACAATGGCGCCAAGAAAAAGAAAAGGACGCGCTCGACGCGGGAATTAGGGGGTTTATTGTCGCGGGTGTGTTCTTGTGATTTATAAGGACTGTGAGAAGTCGAGGGCTAAAATTATCTACGGAGGGGGGGGAGAAGCCGTTATGGTTGCGCAAGGATAAAAGTCGGGGGGAATCGCGTTAAAGCCGGGAGCAGCTGACGTTATCACAGTCGATGGTTCTGGAAATTGTTTTCAAAAAGTTTCAGACGTTTGTCACCGGTGTTTTTTTGTCTATTTTCTACTGTTGGTGTGAATGAGTCTAAGGGGCGTGTCCATCTCTTAATGAGTCAATGGGGCAGAGCTTGGAGCAGCCTGGACTACGAACATTATCACTAAGAAGTCAGATATTATAGTAAATGTTCCTAGATCAGATATTGCATTAATTTGATCCTGCTTCGGATCGACTTCTATTATATGTGGTGACTTTGTATTGTTCACGTTACAACTTGGCGTAGTCGGCGGGATGGACATGAGTAATAGTGCAACATCTTCTGACCACCCTACAGTTTATGTAATTTCAGTGGAACTAACTTTTTCTTAGAGGACCAGAGAGAGGCTAGAAGGGTCAACCAACTCTAGAATGTAGCCTTGCATACTCAGCATCCTGGACAAAGAAGTAACTCAGTAACGGTTTTGACCAATCAGTGTTGCCAGTCAGAATGTAGATCAACTGCTTAGAGTATTTTTCCTTAAAATATTCGCTGACTTCACTATGAAACTTTAACTTGGTTTGAACAAGTCTAAGGGGAGTATCCACCTCTGCAGTAGTCAATGGGTGGAGCTTGTAGACTGTGACTTCAGAAATGGTTTTGACCAATAAAGGTTGCCGGTCAGGATATATAATTAACTTCTAAGAGTATTTTCCTTAGAATATTTACGTATCTGATGACTCCACTATGAAACTTTAACTTGGTGTGAATCAGTCTAAAGGGAATAGCCACCTCTGAATGAGTCAATGGGGTGGAGCTTGTAGACTATGACTTCAGAAATGGTTTTAAACAATCAATGTTGTCGGTCAGAATGTAGATTCAACTGCTTAGAGTATTATTCCTTAAAATATTCACTGACTTCACTATGAAACATTAACTTGGTTTGAACCAGTCTAAGGGGAGTATCCACCTCTGAATAAGTCAATGGGGCAGAGCTTATAGACTCAGTCATGGTTTTGACCAATCAATGTTTCCAGTCAGAATGTAGATTCAACTCCTTAAAATATTCACTGACTTCATTATGAAACGTTAACTTGGTTTGAACCAGTTTAAGGGGCTTGTCCATCTCTTAATGAGTCGATGGGGTGGAGCTTATAGACTCAGTCATGGTTTTCACCAATCAATGTTGCCAGTCAGAATGTAGATTCAACTGCTTATATTTCCTTAAAATATTCACTAACTTCATTATGAAATTTTAACTTGGTTTGAACCAGTCTAAGGGAAGTATCCACCTCTGAGTAAATCAATAGGGTGGAGCTTGTAGACTTTGACTTCAGAAATGGTTTTGACCAATCAATGTTGCCAGTCAGCATATAGATTTAACTTCTAAGAGTAATTTCCTTATAATATCCATGTATCTGATGACTTCACTATGAAACTTTAACTTGGTATGATCCAGTTTAAGGGGAGTATCCACCTCTGAATTAGTCAATGGGGTGGAGCTTCTAGACTGTGACTGTAGTAATTTTTTTGACTATTCGTTGTTGCTTAGTAGGTCATATGACAAGCCAGTCAGTACATAGATTCAACTGCAAAGAGTATTCTAAGAGCGTTGGATAGGGGCGGAGCCTCTCATGAATATTTATGAACAGCTATTTGGATAAGGATCCCTATAGAGCTCAGAATGAATTTATTAAAATTTGTTTCAATAACATCATCAAACTTTTATATTTTTTTAAGGAACATTCCAGATCAGACCAGAAGATTCTTCAAACTAAACCCACTGTATGGTAATCTGAGGTTGTGACATCTACCCCAGGCAGAAGACCACTAGGATAATCAAGGACTGGAACGACCTGGATCTGAAACATTTCCAGGGATGACAGATAGCTGTTCATTATAACAGTGACCAGGGACCAGACGTTATAACACTACGCCAACCTGAAGCCAATTATATATAGGTGTCAAGCTATATAGACAGAGGGGAGCCAGATCCCCCAGCTAGTAACAGCAGGAGGTGGAAGGAGGACAGTGTAAAGCAATGTGGTTGGGATGGTGCAAATAAAAGATCAGCCCAGGGGCCACAGCAAGGAAAGAGGATACAGGTGGATAAGTCCTCCAAGTGAACAACTCCATGTTGGCGGTGTTATAGTAAGAAACTACAGGGGAAAGGAAGCCCCTGAAAGAGCTTTTTAATAATAGGGAGACATGTACCAGTAAAAGCGCTTGGAACAGCCTGACTAACATTATCATTAAGAAGTCAGAAATTATAGTAAATGTTCTAGATCAAATATTGCATTAATTCGATCCTGCTCCAGAACGACTTCTATTATATGTAGTGACTTAGTATTGTTTAGGTTACAACTTGGCGTAGTCGGCGGGATGGACATGAGTCATAGTGCAACATCTTCTGACCACCCTACATTTTATGTAATTTCAGTGGAACTAACTTTTTCTTAGAGGACCAGAGAGAGGCTAGAAGGGTCAAGTAACTCAAGAATGAGCCTTTGCGTATTCAGCATCCGGGATAAAGAAGTAACTCAGTAACGGTTTTGACCCATCAGTGTTGCCAGTCAGAATGTAGATCAACTGCTTAGAGTATTTTTACTTAAAATATTCACTGACTTCACTATGAAACTTTAACTTGGTTTGAACCAGTCTAAGGGGAGTATCCACCTTGAAGTAGTCAGTGGGGTGGAGCTTGTAGACTGTGACTTCAGAAATGGTTTTGACCAATCAATGTTGCCAGTCAGAATGTAGATTTAACTTCTAAGAGTATTTTCCTTAGAATATTCATGTATATAAAACTTTAACTTGGTGTGAATGAGTCTAAGGGGCGTGTCCATCTCTTAATGAGTCAATGGGGTGGAGCTTGTAGACTGTGGAACTAACTTTTTCTTAGAGGACCAGAGCGAGGCTAGAAGGGTCACCTAACTCTAGAATGAAGGCTTTCATACTCAGCATCCGGGACAAAAAAGCAAGGAAGACAGGGCAGCTACTTCTGGAACAGGAAAGGTGTCACGGGTAGTGGTAGTGAATCCTATAGGACACTGTGAGAGATGACAATGGACCACATCAGGGAGTTGGGTCTAAAGAGCCTCCTGGTATTCTCCAGAACTCGCCGTAAGGTGGGATGGACTTCACTGCAGAGCACTCCTAGGTCACTACTCCTGACATGGCTGCTCACAATGACAGTGAAGGTGCAGGCGTGGTACTGGAGGAGCAGACAAGGCATGTTCAGTAGGCAAGCAGAAAGGTCAGGGCTGCTGACAGACAAGTGTGGGCAGGTCACTTGCAGAGGGTTAGGGCTGGCAGCAGGTAAAGAAGAGGTCAAAATCAGTATAGCATAAACGTGAACACAGTAGATTGTAGGAAAACACACCAATACACTCTCGACGTAATAAAAGGTCCAGCGCATGAGAGTTGGCATGCACGCTCCCTTGGGAGCGAATCCGAATGCGCTGACCAGAAACAGCCAGCAGAAGCAGAGCAGGAGTTGGGAGAGGTGAGTAACAGTGGCCCCAGAGGACAGAGACACAAACACGTCCACGGCCCAGAGTGGGGACCGTGATGCACATCGTAACCGGAGGAGAACTTTTGACTAAGTTTCTCAGGTCCTTCATGATTGATCTGGAAGCACAGCATCAGGGGGGGGTCCATCAAGAAGCCCAGAGCAGCCTGGTTTACCAACATTATCACAAAGAACCTTCTCCAAGTCAAACGCTAGAATATAAATTCTAGTTCAGATACTGCATTACCCATTCCTGCTCCCAATCTCTGAATTCAACGTCTGTTACATTGCATTGTGTTTGCATAAGACAGTAATTAGGAAGACTCCATGTGTTGATTTTGTACTGTTCACATTACAACTTGGCTTAGTCGGCAGGATAGACATTAATGATGGTTTGACATCTTCTACCTATCTTAAGTAACATTTCAGTGGAACTAACTGCTCCAAGGAAGAAATAGGTTTTAAAAAGATAGGGGGGGCCCGGAGCAGCCTGGTGCACCGACATTATCAATAAGAGCTGGCTTCAAGTCAATATATATTTGGTTAAAAAAAAGATTATATTTTATTAATGGAAAGATTTCATTGTATTTCATTATATTTGGATAGAAGAAAAAAAAAGATTTTGGGGGTTTGTGGGTTTTTTAAACTTGGGTAGTCGGCGGGGTCACATGAAAGTAGGGGTTGCATCGTCCTCCTGTCTTAGATATCGTGCAATTTCAGTGGAACTAACTCTATATTGGAGGAGGAAGAGAGGGTGGGAGGTTATGAAGGGTGAAATAAGCTCAATATTAAACCAGGAAGAGTAAAGGAAGACAGGGCAGCTCTTTTTGGAACAGGAGAGGAGAACCTTTGACTAAGTTTCTCAGGTACAAGATGATGTACAGTATCAAACAAAAGTCAGTGCAACCCCCACACATGTTTTTAAACATTGTATATATCGTTTCATATTACAACACTGAAGTTCTGACACTTTGTTACAATGTAAAGTAGTCAGTGAACAGCTCATATAACAGTGTAAATTTGGTGTTCCCTCAAAATAACTCAACTCACAGCCATCAATGTCTAAACTATTGGCAACAAAAACTGTCCATTTTCACCCTAGAGGTGACATACTGGTTCTTACCCTGGTGGACTGGAGGTGTCTGCAGGTTAGAATAAAAGGGTACTTCACTGGGGACTGGAGGGGGCGCGGGGGAAGGGATGCCATGCCTTCCTGGGTGGACTTCAGGTGTCTGCAGGATAGGACATGCTTGTGCTCTTCCCTGGTGGGCTGGGGTGTTGCGGGGAGGGAAAGCTGGAGCTATTTCCCCGGGGGGGGACTGGAGGTGTCGCAGGGTAGGGCTGCTGGGGCTATTCCCGGGGACTGGAGGGCTGCAGGATAGGACATACCGGTGCTCTTCCCTGGTGGACTGGAGGTGTCTGCAGGATAGGACATGCTGGGCTATTCCCGGGGGACAGGAGGTGTCTGCAGGATAGGACATACTGGTGATCTTCCCTGGTGGACTGGAGGTGTCTGCAGGATAGGACATACTGGTGCTCTTCCCTGGTGGACTGGAGGTGTCTGCAGGATAGGACAGTGGTGCCCCCCTCTGGGGGACAGGGGGTGTCTGCAGGGTGGCAGCTGGGGGTCCTTTTCTGGTGGACTGGAGGTTTGCGGATAGGACATGCTGGGCTATTCCTGTGGCAGGAGGTGTCTGCAGGATAGACTTGGTGCTCCCCCTGGTGGACTGGAGGTGTCTGCAGGATATGACATGCTGGAGCTATTCCCTGGTGGACTGGGGTGACTGCAGGATAGGAGACGCCAGTGCTCTTCCCGGGTGGACTTCAGGTGTCTGCAGGTAGGACTTTTGGAATATTTCCCTGGTGACTGGAGGGGGCTGCAGGATAGGACACTGGAGCTATTCCTGGTGGGCTGGAGGTGTCTGCAGGATAGGACATGCTGGTGCCCTTCCCTGGTGGACTGGAGGTGTCTGCAGGATAGGACATGCTGGTGCGCTTCACTGGTGGACTGGAGGTGTCTGCAGGATAGGACAGGCTGGAGCTCTTACCTGGTGGACTGGAGGTGTCTGCAGGATAGGACATGCTGGGCTCTTTCCCCGGTGGATGGAGGGTCTGCAGGGTATGCATGCGGAGCTATTCCCCCGGGGGACTGGGTGTCTGCAGGATAGAATGGGAGCTATTCCCTGGTGGACTGGAGATGTCTGTAGGATATGACATGCTGGTGCCCTTCCCTGGTGGACAGGAGGTGTCTGCAGGATATGACATACTGGTGCCCTTCCCTGGTGGACAGGAGGTGTCTGCAGGATAGGACATACCGGTGCTCTTCCCTGGTGGACAGGAGGTGTCTGCAGGATAGGACATGCTGGAGCTATTCCCTGGTGGACTGGAGGTGTCTGCAGGATAGGACATGCTGGAGCTCTTCCCTGGTGGACAGGAGGTGTCTGCAGGATAGGACATGCTGGTGTCCTTCACTGGTGGACAGGAGGTGTCTGCAGGATAGGACATGCTGGAGCTATACCCTGGTGGGCTGGAGGTTCTGCAGGTAGGACAGCTGGTGCCCCCCCCTGGGGGACAGGAGGTTCTGGAAGGGCATTGGTGCCCTTCCCTGGAGGACAGGAGGTGTCTGAAGGATATGACATGCTGGTGTCCTTCCCTGGTGGACTTGAGGTGTCTGCAGGATAGGACATACAGGTGCCCCTTTTCCCGGGGGGACTGGAGGTTCTCAGGGTAAGGACACGCTGGAGTCTTCCCTGGTGGACTGGAGGTGTCTGCAGGATATGACATGCTGCTGCTCGTCCCTGGTGGACTGGAGGTAGCTTCAGGATATGACATGGTGCAGCTATTCCCTGGTGGACTGGAGGTGGCTGCAGGATAGGACAGGTGGGGTTATTCCCCCGGTGGGTGGAGGTGTCTGCAGGATAGGACCCGCTGGTGCTATTCCCTGGTGGACAGGAGGTGTCTGCAGGATAGGACATGCTGGTTCCCTTCCCTGGTGGAGTGGAGGTGTCTGCAGGATAGGACATGCTGGAGCATTCCCGGGGGGGACGAGGGGGTTTTTGCAAAGGATAGGACACGCTGGGGCTCTTCCCGGGGGACAGGAGGGGTCTGCGGAAGGACATGCTGGTTTTCCCCTTTCCCCGTGGACAGGAGGTGTCTGCAGGATAGGACATGCTGCTGCTCTTCCCTGGTGGACTGGAGGTGTCTGCAGGATATGACATGCTGCGCTTTCCCTGGTGGGGCTGGGGTGCTTCAGGATAGACATGGTGCAGCATTTCCCGGTGGACTGGAGGTGTCTGCAGGATAGGACATGCTGGTTCTATTCCCTGGTGGACAGGAGGTATCTGCAGGATAGGACATGCTGGTGTCCTTCCCTGGTGGACTGGAGGTGGCTGCAGGATATGACATGCGGTTCCCTTCCCCGGTGGGACTGGAGGTGGCTGCAGGGTGGACATCTGGAGATTCCCCGGGAAAAAC
>JAODAL010073751.1:0-14627 GCA_025379985.1 Phyllomedusa bahiana
TTATGCAGGACTCAAAAGAGATAATGTTCCATTATAAGGGAGAGGCACCATGAAGGTGTGTGAAGACCTACATGCTATGGTTGCACCACTAAAACTTAAAAATATTGAAATAAGCTCTAGGGAAGAGAGTTAGGCTCCATTTCCCCCTTTACGGGGATAGTGACCATAAACCCCTTATTTTTGACTTGTGCCTGCAGATAAAAAGGGCCCTTTGCTTTAAAATCCTAGTCATATTTCAAAGCTCTTTGATGGTTTGGGTAGGACTTGTTATTAACACTAGGTAGCTGGATTTGATGTTTTCCCCTTTGACTTTTTGAATAGATTTCAATTTTAGTGGAGCATTTATGGCTCTACACAGCTTTAACATGCCTCTCCCTAACGGGGAACATTGCCTATTTTGAGATACATTTAAATCCTCTCACCCAGGTATGTAGCACCCTGCTTTGCACTGAAGAGCAGAAAACACCCAGAAACAGCTGTCTGCAGATTGGTAACTGGCTTGGCATTACACTCGAGGCTCTTTGATGGGTCAGATATGACTTTAAGAAATGTTACTTCCAATAGATGGCAATGGAGTTCCAGCTGTCTTTCTTTGAGCTTATTTAAATATATATGTAAAACTACATATAACTTATTTATTATATAAAAGTATAATTTACGCAGCAGTTTTAGAGCCAAATAAAATAAAACCTTATGTAAATTAACATTTGGTGGTATGATTAGCAAGGCTTAACATTTTCAACCAGACTGACATAAAAGTTTTGGCACCTGCCTGGAGATAAGGTATTTGATTCTCTTTTAACAAGTCACATTAGGTCATATAGTGTCACCTCTTTCTGTAAACTGAAACACCGTTATATTGCAGTTTTTCTTTATTACTGTACTAAAGGAGCAAATTGATCTAATATCTAAATCACCCAAGTAAGAATCCTTTTATATTAGACGAAAATTCTAAAAATAATAATTGCTGACATTTTCCTGCAATTACCTCGATTTCTGGTCATCAAGTGTTCAATTTCCCTGCAGCAACAAGAAAATAAAGTTTTACATGATCACTGAAATCAATAGGCTGTCTGTGTACAAGGCCAATTCCCCAAAAAAAGTTGGGACGCTGTATAAAATGTAAAGAAATATAGAATGCAATGATTTGGAAATCTCTTATAACCATATTTTATTCACAACAGAACATAGAACACAGATCAGAAGTTGAAAGTTAGACATTTTTCAATTAAATAAAAAAAAAAAAAAAAAAGAACTAATTTAAAAAATGATGGCAGAACGTATCTCAAAAATTGAAAGGGGGTTTATAAAAAAATGGAAAAGTAAGTGTTACTAATGAAAAGCAGCTTGAGGGTCAGCTTTCAACTAAGTCACATGACTGTGCATAAAAAGCATATAAGAGAGGCAAAGTCTCTCCACAGCAAATATGGTCAGAAGTTCAGCAATCTGTGAAAACTGTCTAAAAATGTCAGGAAAAAATCTGAAAAATATTCTTCAGTGTAAAATTGCAAAATCCTTGAATATCCCACCATCTGCAATAATAATAATTTAAAGATCAGGAATCTAAAAAACGGGGGACAAGGCGGCATAAATTTTTGGATCTTGTGAGCTACAGCCAGCATTGCATCTATCCCAAAATGGTACCAATAAAAACAACACATCAGCCCACAAAAAAGCACCCTCACTCAGGCCCATAGGTGGAAGTACAAAAAAGAAAATGGCGCCGTGGTGACAATTTAAAGAATAGAAAATGTGTGGATGTTTTACGGTACTAAAACTTAACGAAAAGCCTCCATTTTATATTGCCGGAACATTTTAATCTGCAAATACAGAAAACCCATTTATACAAAAAATGAATGCCATAAAAAAAAACCCCCCAAAAAAAAATAAGTATTTTTTTTCACATTTAAAATTTGAATTTTTTGCAGTTTCCAGTATATTTTATGGACTTGAATTACACCATTAGAAAGTACATTTTTGCCCACAAAATAAAACCCTCATATTCTATGTAGGGTGGAAAAATAAAAAAGGGGGTTTATGGCTCTTGGAAGGCAGAGAGGGAAAAACAAACGTGACACAAAAAATAGGTTGCGGCGGAAGTTAATGTATATGATGTGGTTTCTGTGCGGTTGGCAACATGGTGACAGGGAATTGTGTGCTTTTTTTCCCTGGGAAAGTAAAGAGGGTCAATGGAAGGGGGTAAAAATTTTAGGGTCAAAAAGAATATTTTGTATTGCTCAGTTAAATGATGCACCAAATTTCCTTACACAATAATTTTTCCCACTTTTAAGAGAATCTGTTGCCAATTCTTTTTTTTTAATTATTAAAATAAGACACTGATCCTTTTATTTTTCTTTTAGCCTTTTTGTTTCATTTTCTGATTGTAATTTCTCAAATTTGGTCGTTGTAATATTGTGGGGACGCATTCTTGGGTTATGCTTTAACGCATTAAGGAGAAAATGCTTTACGCACTTCAAAGACATAGGGGATAAAAGAGAGCCGCCCATTGCCTCTATAGGAGAGTTTTTTTAGTCATGCCTGTAACCCGGGAAAAAGTCAGTTGCAGGGGGGGGGAAAAGGTGAACCCTGACTCTTCCTATTGTGACTGGTGGTCCTGTGTTATTAAACACATTGGTGTCCCTTTCTGTTTTAAACCCGCTTGTGCTGATAATGAGCAAAAATGCTGAAAATCTCTCCTAAGAAAAGGAATGTCAGACAATTATTAGGCTTAGTGGCCAAAGGGAAAGCTGCAAGACTCAAGAATTTTTAAAAAATATTGAAAGTGAAATTAAAAAAAAAAAACATAACCAAAAATTCATAAAAAATAAGTTTAACATAAAAACGTGAGTTAGACAATAAGTCATTTTTTGATGACATATTCCCTTTAAACCAACCCTTTTTTCTGCCCTCAAAAAAATAAAAATTCAGTCTATAAAAAAATTTTGGGGACCCCTATTAAACTTAATCTTTTTAGTTCTAAAATTTTGGTGTTTTCAACAGCCATTTTAATTTTGATAATCTAATAACTGAGGGCACAGTAATATTTCCCATTTAAATGAGGTTTTTTGTACTAACACAAAATGTGCAAATTAGTTTTTAGATTATCAAATTTAAATGGCTGTTGCAACACCCAAAATTTTGAAAAAAATGTTTAAAAATTAATAAAGGGTGCCCCAAAATTTTTTTATATGACTGTATTAAAAAAAATCATTAAATAATACCCCCTTTAATTTTAAACAATTTTACCACCCTTGATTGCAAATAATCAAAAAACAACGTCCCGGGGTTTTCAAACCATAGGGACGTAGGGTTTGTTTTTTAAATTGAAATTTTAAAATAAGTTGGAACATGAATATTTTTAAATGTAACTCCAGCACAAAGGTTTTTTGTTTTGGTATTGCAGGGGAAAGGGGTTTTTTTCTTATTTTGTTGTCTTGTTTCCCGTTAATAAAATTTCACCTCATTTTCTCTCATGTGTGCCCGTGGCATGTTGGGGCTTTGGGGCCAAGCTATTATTGCTTGGAACAGGGAAATACATGTGCCACTTTCCCCTAAATTCCCTTTGTAACTAGGGGACAGATTTAAGTCAGAACAGTGTAAGTCGGGGACTGACTGTACTGATTCACAAATTTCACAGAAAACCTAAAAATGAAAGGGGTTGTCTATTAAAAAAAATTATACTGCATGTCCCAACATCCTGGAGAATCTTGCACAGCATTTGAATTGAATAGAGCAGAAGCCTCTCCAGAAGTCAAGAGGAGCAGATCACCAGGAGCAAATTTTCTGGACTATCCAGAACAGAATGTAGGATTTCATTTCTGCAGGTGTGACATGAGTCAGCCCCATGGAAATGGGGCTCGTCCACATCCAAATCAGAGGTGAATATTGCCTTTGTAAAGTAAAAATTCCCAACAGAAATCCAATATATGCCCTTAAATGCAGACTTCATGAAGAATTCCCAGTGGATTTCACCCCTCCTTTATTGACAGTAGTAAACTTTGTGTTGAAAATATGCTAAAGATCTACAACAAATAGGGCCGCCAACAGAAATTTCAGGGCCCCATACAGGTGAAGCACCTGGGCCCTCCCCCTGTAAACCCCGCCCCCCACAACCCAATCGCCCCCGCCCTCAGAAAACACAATCGCCCGCCCCCAAAAAAAAAAAACGGCCTCTAGGATATAAATGCGCCCATTTTACCACATAATACAGTGTGCAAAAAAAAGAACTGTATTGTGTAGTACTATACTAAGTGAGTCACATATCTGTCTGTCTCACACATCATAGACACAGGCTAAGTAGCTCCATCCATACCCCCCTCCACCACATAAACATATCCCCCGTCCACCCACATACAATATCCCCCTCCACCCACACACAATCTCCCTCCCCCTCCAAATCCCCCCCCCCAATACAATATCCCCCTCCACCCACATACAATATCCCCCTCCACCCACATACAATATCCTCCTCCATATTTCCCTTGGTCACGCACCTCACCACTTTCTAAAATACACCCCAGCAAGAAAGAAAGTGTAACTTCAAATCACAGGGTCAGGTTTCCCTCACTCTTACAATCAGATACACATGTACACCGCCACTATACTAACACCATTAAACACCCCCATATGGAGACCACATAGAGGTCAGACACCAGCTCAGGTATAACCTAAAACACCTCCATATAGAGACAACATAGGGGTCAGACACCAGCTCAGGTAAAACCCTCCCAACACCACCATTAGAGACCACATAGAGGTCAGACACCAGCTCAGGTAAATTACAAAACCCCAAAATGACCACATAATAGAAGTAACATAACCCCTTACATCCAGGGGCTCACCGGAGACGTCCTATCTGAGGGGTCGTTCTCTTCTCTTGATCGTTCTTTTTCCCTTCCCCTTCTGCATCCGTTGCACACCGCCATGAGGGCTTGTCCCGGCCACAACTCATCCCTGCAGAAATTACACCAAATATCTTAGAATCCTCAATTTTCCACTTCTTTACCTATTCCACCTCTGTACAAACTCCAGGGGTGGGAAGACGGTAAAAGGCCATAACTTAGAGGTCTAGTATTCTAGGGGTTTGGAAGGTGGGATAGGACCCCTTTAGAGGTTAGGTAGCCAGGGCCCTCCTTTTAGAGGTTAGGGTAAGCCAGGGCCCTCCTTTAGAGGTTAGGTAGCCAGGGCCCCCCTTCAGCGGTTAGGTAGCCAGGGCCCCCCTTCAGCGTTAGGTAGCCAGGGCCCCCTTCAGCGTTAGGAAGCAGGGCCCCCTTCAGCGTTAGGTGGGGCCCCCAGGGCCCCCTTCAGCGTTAGGTTGCAGGGCCCCCTTTAGCGAGAGGTAGCAGGGGCGCCCATTAGAGTGAGGTAGCCGGGGCCCCCTTTAGCGAGAGGTATCAGGGCCCCCTTTAGGAGAGGTAGCCAGGGCCCCCTTTAGAAGAGAGGTAGCCAGGCCCTCTTTAGCGAGAGGTATTCAGAGCCCCCTTTAGAGAGAGGTAGCCAGGGCCCCCTTCAGCGAGAGGGGTACCCAGGGCCACCTTCAGCAAGGGGGTTAGCCAGGGCCCCCTTCAGCGAGAGGTCCCCCCTAGCGGGGAAACCTCCTTCAGAGAGAGGGTAGCCAGGGCCCCCTTTAAGAGAGTAGCCAGGGCCCCCTTCAGCGAGAGGTAGCGGGGCCGCTTCCTTTGTATAAAAAAAAAAAAAAAAAAAAACAAAAACAAAAAAACGCCACTTACCTTTGCTCCGGGCTCCCGCTCCTGGCAGGCCCCCGCCGCTCCGTGCCCCGCCGGCTCCGTGCTGCCCGCCCGCATAGGCGGTGGGTGAAGTGACGTCACCGCGCCGCCTACGTCACAGTAGGGCCGGGCCGGGCAGGCTGAAGCCTAACACCTTCAGGCCTGCCAGGGAGATCGCGGAGCGCAGCGCTATGGGGGCTGTGCCGCTGACACCGCGCAGCCCCGGGAGTCGGGACATTAGCCCCCAAACTCCCGGGGGGGGTCTCTGAGCGCTCGGGACGCGGGGCCCGAGCGCTCAGTGACCAATCCCGGCCGGCCCCAGCAGGAGCCCCCGGGGCCCACACTGTGGGGGGGCCAGGCAGAGCCTGGTTCGGGCTGCGCCCCCGGGCCCCGCCTGTCATGGGGAATAAGGGGGCCCACCTGAGGCGGGCCCCCTTATTCCACGGGCCCCATACGGGAGTACTGGTTGTACCCCCTGTATTGCGGCCCTGACAACAAAATGAACATATTTCCATGAGGAGAAAGTCCCCAATATGTCGATAAGACTTGTAAAATCTCATCAATTTGCCTGGTACTTAAATTTTACCTGCACAAATTTATGGACAAAGTTCGCAGCATTTTGCCCACGTGTTAATTTCGTCTTATGGAGAACTCTGGTGGTTCACATAGAGAGCGTATGAAATATATTCTTCCTTTGAATGCAGTGACTTACGGTCATGAGATGCTTCAAAAAGATGACCCTTCTTGCCTCTGAGTAGAATAGGGATTTGGTGCTGGACACCAACAAAATGCATCCTGTTTTGTTGACAAGTGCCAATCGAATTTTAGAGAGGTCAAAGGGAAATGCCTCAGCACACAGCTTTTTGGTCCAGGTTTGTAGTTATATTCTTGGTCTGACAGCCATCAGTCACTTAAGTACAGCATGGTCATGACTAAGAGTTTTTTAATACGGTCCCAGAGGAGAGATAAAGCAACTTGTGTGGTAGAATGGACGGAGCAGTGTGTCTTTTGTTATGCATGGACACATTCTTTTGGTTATTGCACATCCAGGGCTTCCATGATGACACATAGTATTATTTCTATCTGACACTAAGGTACTTTTTCCCTCTAAGGACAATTAGTCAGTAGATATTTTCTTTCGAAAGTAATCACACATAGCACGTAAAAATATTTTAAAAAATAATAATAATTAAAAAAAATGGTTGGGTTGCTAAAATTTTAATCTGTCCATAGAAAGGATGATTTGCCCCTGATCTGACCGGTGTTTATTTTTTAGATGTTGGTGAAGTGGGAAAAACACTGTATATACATAGATATCTAAAACTGCAGCAAACTCTCAGCTATTAAGAAGTTTTATGTCTGTAAAAGTGTTCAGCCTTTGCAATTATGGACAGCCACCAGATAACTAAAAATAGTATAGATTAGTGTTGTGCATTGGAGTCAAGTTGATGTCAAATTAAATTTTTGCCGAAAATCACTGAAAAAAATGATTAGAACTCTAGGTTGGTGTTAAGGTTTTTAACATGTTTACCCATATGAACTTAGGGCGACATGTATGAATTCTGGCGCTGATAGACCAGTTCTCAATAGCTTTAAGGTAGTATAGAATGGGCAGAATGTATTAACCTTTCTTCGCAGGTCATACGTACAGGGCCCGTCTAGTGCCAATACACAAGTCGGCTCAGGCACCACCTTTACCCTGGTCTGGCTGTTTTTCTGCAGGTCATACAAAACAGGGCAGTGTAGAGCCAATACACAAGTCTGGCTCAGGCACCACCTTTACCCTGGTCTGGCTGTTCTTCTGCAGGGCATACATACAGGCGAGTGTAGAGCCAATACCACAAGTCGGCTCAGGCACCACCTTTACCCTGGTCTGGTTGTTTTTCTGCAGGGCATACATACAAGGGGGGTGGGAAGCCAATACCACAAGTCTGGCTCAGGCACCACCTTTACCCTGGTCTGGCTGTTTCTTCTGCAGGTCCATACATACAGGGGCAGTGTAGAGCCATACACAAGTCTGGCCCGGCACCACCTTAACCTGGTCTGGGGTTTTCTTCGCAGATCAAAAGGGGGTTTTGGCCAATCCAAAGATCAAATTTTTTGGTTTGGTGGACCACAACACCAGGAACCCCAAAAGTTTGGCTCGGGAAAAGTGTTTTTGGCGCTACCGGGCATTAGCCCCCAAGTTGGAGTTTTCCCTGTCTATCTTTTTTTAGCAGGTATACTACAGTTTTTGAGGCCAATCCACAGCCCCCGCTCAGCACCACCTTAGGGCTGTTCCCAGGCTAATTGCGGCGGTTTCAGTCGGCAAGGGAATTTTTGGCCGGTGTTTTGGGATCCATGACAGGCTACTCCCAAAAACCCCGGGGCGGACCAACCCCTGGCCTTTATTTCATGGCATCATTACATGCAGTATGGCCAAACGCAGCGGTAAGAACCCCCTTACACCCCGGCGTTCTACGCATCATAATACAGGCGGGGGAAGAGCCCAATCCAAGTTGGCTAGGCAGATTACCCGTTAATTGCGGCTACATCCAGGTAAAAGCCAAATACCCAGATGCCGGGCCCAAATTACCCGGGCTGTTTTGGGGAACATACCAAGTGTTTCCACAATACTTCGCCCCCTTCCCCGGTCTTCTGATGCTAACAACAATTTCAGTTAATGTAACATAGAAGTTAGGGTTAAGCCTAACCCTGATATTACATTAAGCGGAAGTAGTGTCAGAATGAAACTGACGTCAGACCAGAAGTGACCCCAGACCACAAGCACCGAGTTCACATATAAAAAATCATAGGAAACCCTAACTCAAGCTCCAACCTACTGTTAAGGTAAGGGTAACCCTAAGCCCAACTTGAAGTTAGGGTTAACCCTATCCCATAAATTACATTAACAAGAAGTAATGCTGATCAGATGCACCATGAAACCATAAGTTTATGTGTAAAAATGCATAAAATAACCTTAACCCCCAATTTAGGGATAGAGAAAGTGTTATCCTAACCACATTTGAAGATTAGGGTAAGAGTAACACTAATTCCTATGTTATGTGAACCAGAAGTGAGGTCGGACTGGAAATGATGTTGGACCAGAAGTGAAAGCAGATCAGAAGCACATCAGATTAAAATAAATTCATGCATAAAATGTATAAGCCACCCTTATCCTGACTCTGATTTAGGGTACAGACAACCCTAAGGTGAGGTCAGACTGGAAGTGACGTCAGTCCAAAAGTAACGATCTACAAGAAGTGCTGCAGAACTATATATTTTTGCATGGGGGGAGGGGCCGGGAAAAAAGTCTTTACACTAATTTAGGCTTAAAGGTGTTGTCTCGCTACAAAGATTAGCTTTCACCATGTAGGGAACACTAAATGAAGATGTTTTCCAAATATATTGCTTTGTTCATTTTTTTGTTGAGGAACTACAAGTGATTTTATCACCTTCTGAGGGTTCTCAGGTTTCCCTATGACCGATCTGCATACTGCTTCTCCCCTGCTGTTTGTTCTATCTGATAGCAGGGAGTCAAGTCATCACACAGGTCGCAGCAGCACAGAAGTCTGGACAGTGAGAGCTTGTTTGTTGTCTGGTCTTTCAGACAAAAGACCATAATTATTACTGTTTACTTTAACTCAAAAGCTTCCCTGGTCCTGACAGCATGAGATTTATCTAATTAGCAGAGGTCTGAATACACAGAGCTCATATGCTAATTACAGACAGCTTGACCAGGAAGTGACAGAGCAAAGCAGCATTATTTCATTCATGCATCCTATGAAACTTTGAGATAAGACAACCCCTTTAAGGTGATGGTTAGGGTTAAGGATAGTATGATAAAGTCCAGTTTGGGACATTATGAATCAGTATTTTTTCATAAGTTTCGTCAAACCACTGTTTGATGAAACTACTGTTGCTGGAATATGGACCCATTCCAGCAACAGTAGTAATGATATAAAACTCAAATGATATTAAAAGGAGCATAGCATATTATAATTGCATAGAATGAGAATTAACCTGTTGATATATATTTGGTATAGAGGTTGGAAGCACATCTCAACTCTATAGAAATGTGTGCCACTGCATGAAATGAAATCCAAAGCTCTTTGGAGTTTTGTTACCCACGCTTTTCACTGGAGGTTGTAATATATACTTAAAGGGGTTGTCTCACTACATCGATTCATCTTACCTCAGTCCTGTTTTCTTGGTTTCATTTTGAATTTAGGGGCGTGTTTACTGGCTTCTACTAGGCTGCAGTATTAGCCAGGTTTGTAGCTATAGCAACCAGCGCTGGCAGTCTATCATGAGAGATTGAACAGGTCTGTAGCTATAGCAACCTGAGGAGCTGATGCAGTCCATACAAGAGGGGATATCTAGGATTTGATAGGGCATTGTTAATGGACATATATTCCAAAGTGATTTGTTTTTGCAAGATCTTTAACATAAAAAGCAATCCTTGTAGTGAGACAGCCCCTTTAATACATATTCAGTAATCTTGACACAAAGGAGCCAGTGAGCTCTCCTTATATGTCTCGCTAATAAAATACTAGCATTTTCTATTGAGAAATATAAATTTTAGTGCATTTTTTTTTACAAATTCCCATCGTACCATTCAATTGTTATTACCCCTTGAACTCTTTAAAATGGAAACTGGGTGTTACTGGTCTTCTTGTTAATAGGACATGGTATTTTCTAATTAGTATTCACAGCATCACAATATAACTCTAAAAACCAAATTAGACTCATTTCAATATAATATATTCCAAAAACTGTACTTAATCAACTGTTATTAAACATACTTAAAAATGTAAAAAAAAAAAAGGAGTGTTACACACTGACAGGAAAGGCTACTGTTAGATGTGACGTGATCAGTAGTAGTGGCTTTACACATTATATAAAAGGTCACCTAACGGAGGACATGGTTGCATATGGCAAACAGAATTATGAGCCACTTATTGTTTGTACAAGTAGGAATTCTGTAGAGTCTTTTGTACTTTTTTACTATGAATTTGTGGCAGGATTGTACACCAACGATGCTCCAAATGTATGACCTGCAGAAGAACAGGCTTCATACATTCTGGCCACATTCTACACAGCCCTAAAATCTATTAGAACTTGTAACGAGCGGTCGCCGGCAGACCGTTCCCCGGGATGCGGCTACGCTCGCTCCCCATCCCCTTCTCGTGTGCACCGCGGGCGAGTGGCGGTGCTGGTCCGTGGTCCGGTCCGTGGCCGCGCTCGTCCCTGCGTGCACATAACAGCTTACCTGACCCCTGCTCGACTCCAGGCGCGCTCGTCACGGCCGTCGTGCTCGCTCCCGTCCCCTAATGCCGCGCGCGCCATTCACCTCTCTCTTAAAGGTCCAGTGGCTCCGGTAACTTGCTGGGTTGCCGGTCACTGACCCTATATATTGGCTTCCACTCCGCATCCCTCCTTCCTGGATCATTAGTGCCTCCTGTGCCTTAGAGAAAGCGTCTTTCCTTGTTTTGCCTCTACCGTTACCAGACCGTCACGCTCCTGTTTTCCTGACACGGAACCCCTGCCGCCGGTCCTGACCTATTGCCCGTCCCAGACCACGCCATCAGCACTCACGATCCAGTACCACGCCATTATCCTTGGCTACCACCGCAAGCAAGTCCCGGCCAGATGGAAACGACCTGGTAGTTTCCTCCGCCGCAGCAAGTCCATCCCGCTTTTGCGGCGGGCTCTGAGGTGAAAACGGGGTTCTACTTAGATTCCGTTCCCTGGCTGGACTTAACACCATCTCTTGCGTGTGGCCCAGCGGATCCCTACCACTGCCGTTACAGTAAGATCCGCCATGGATCCGCCAAGGTGCCTCTGCCTGTTGATGCGGACCTTGCGCAGGTCGTCGCGCAACAGTCATGACCAAAATTGCGCAACAGGCTCTGCAGTTGGACCAGTTTGACTGCCATGTTACAGCAACTCCTGGCTAACATCCAACTCCATCTGTGTCTACACCGCCTCCCGCCTCCCCGCCCGCTAACGTGTTGGTCCTAAGCTTCGTTTACCGCTACCGTCCAAGTTTGAATGGGGACTCCAAGCATTGCCGAGGCTTTCCTTCACGTCAGTGCTCAATGCACATTGAATTGATTGGGGACCAGTTATTCCCAACGACGTTTCTAAAGTGGGCCCCTTTACGTGGTTCGAGCCTGCTTTCCGGGAAGGCCTTATGCATTGGCCACACCTCGTGTGGGATCGGAACGACCTTGTGAACAACGGATCTGCAGTCCTTCCTCCAGGAGTTCCGCAGTGTTTTTGAGGAACCGGCCCGGGCATCCTCCGCCGAGACTGCCCTCCTCACTCTGTGCCCAGGGAGACTCGTCGGTGGGAGACTACGCAGTGCAGTTCCGCACACTAGCCTCTGAGTTATCCTGGAACGAGGCTGCCTTGTGCCTACCTTAAAAGGGTCTCTCGAGTAGGATTAAGGATTTGCTGGCGCAAGAGACATCCCGTCCTCTCTTAGCGGGTTAATTCAGTTGGCTACCCGCATCGACGTGCGTTTCGCCGAGAGGCGTGAGGAGCTCCGGCAAGAACGAGATGGAGCACGTTCCCGCCGGATCTCTCTCAACAAGTGTGTGGTTTGGGGGTATTCTGTGGCTCGTTTTTAAAGAAAAAAAAAAAGGACAGGAAAGAAAAAGAATCAGGGAAATCCCATCAAGGTGAAGATTAAGATGTACAGACATGGTACTTTCATCACAAAAGGGGGGATTTGTTAAGGATGAAAATTAAAAATGTATCATTGTGTCAGAGCTAAGGAGTGTAATTCTCAAATTGCATCTCTCATATATGTCATCATCGACCTGTACCTAGTGATCTGCAATTATTGCAGATTACTAGTGAACTTTGGTGTCACAAACAGAGCATAACGGCTAATAAATGCTACCCTCCAATAAAACTAATAACAGTTATTTTCAATAAAGGATAAGAAAATGTTGAAGGCCTATTAATTCCAAATAAGGCAAAATGCTTCCGAATAACTTTAGTATCTTAAATCAAGTGATAGAGGTTTCATTAAATCTTGATGTGAATCAGAGGAAACGCCCTCTGTAAACGGTGTATAAATACAGGATGCATTGACTTAATAAATTATGCATTTTGATCTCAGAGAAAACCCTGATCTTTCTGTGCTCATTGTGTCACGATCCGGATCAACCACCTAATCTGGCAACCATCCAATATACCTGAGGGTCCCCCTTGAGAGACCAACTTATCATATCCATGTTACTGTTATGGATGGTAATTCCAGCTTCTTCTCACCTGTATAGGTAGAAAAATTAGAACATCTTCTCCCATTGACTTTAATGGGTTTTGAATTCGAATCGAACCTTGAACCGAACACCACTACTGTTCAAAGTTTGACTCAAATTCGAACATTTTACTGTTTACTCATCTCTAGTCCTAAGCCCGGGGATCGCTTATTTATTGTCACCGTCCCCGTCCTGCAGAGAATCAGAGCTTACTCTGGAACCACATACACAGAGCAGTCACATTATTATGACTATCTCTTACTTTTATTGTCAGCAAAGTGTAACTCATGAAGCAGTGTGAAGTGCTCACTTGGTGGGTATATCAGTTGTGACAGACTAACTGCACATGTATCACCAATTAAATAAGGTCCAATGCTCAGTCAACAGTCATTATATAACATAAACAAGTTAACCAAAAAAGAATACAATGACAAAAAAGTCATAGGAAAATATATATTGACAATCTTTATTAATTCAATAATAAATATCAAAAACTAATATGTCACAAATAGTACAAATTTAAGGCTAAAAACAATAAAAAATAATGCCCATAATCAAACAAGGCATACCAAATCACACCATTCCTAAATATAGAAAGTCATCAAAGGGCCTCTTTTCACACGGCTTATTCAAACCGGAATTGCGCGCCGGATTGCGCTCGCAATTCCGGTTTGAATAAGGGGTGGGGGTGGGCTCGCCGGCCTCATAGACTTCCTTTAAATCCACGGCGCTTTAATTCCCCGGGATAATTGCCTGTCACTTTCTCCCCGCCCGGCGGATTCGCCGGGCGGGGAGGAGCGACAGAATCCATAGTTCTCTATGAGAACGGTGGATTACCATAATTACTGCGACGGATTGGAGCCGTACTGCAGCGCAAATCCGGCGAGCATACGGCTCCAAAAAACCCCGGCGAATAAGCCGTGTGAACACGGCCTTATGTGTATAACCTAAAATATTTAACATTAGTATTAACTGCACATGTATCCCTTGTCTCCTCCTTATAGAGTATAAGCTCCTATGGTCAGGACTCTTACTCATCCTCCACCTCTTGTGTCTCCTCCTTATAGAGTGTAAGCTCCTATGGTCAGGACTATTACTCAACCTGCACCTCTTGTATCTCCTCCTTATAGAGTGTAAGCTCCTATGGCCAGGACTCTTACTCATCCCACCTCTTGTATCTCCTCCTTATAGAGTGTAAGCGCCTATGGCCAGGACTCTTACTCATCCCACCTCTTGTATCTCCTCCTCATAGAGTGTAAGCTCCTATGGTCAGGTTTCTTACTCATCCCCCACCTCTTGTATCTCCTCCTTATAGAGTGTAAGCTCCTATCAGTGTCGGACTGGGGGGTTTGGGGCCCACAGGGGAGTTGATCTTCGGGGGCCCACCCTGCTGTACATGAAAATATTACCGGCCTCTCGGACATAATCGCGCCCATTTTACCACATAATACAGTGTGTGAAACAGAACTGTATTGTGTAGTACAATAGCAAGTGAGTCACACATATGTCACAGTCTAACATATCATAGACACATGGCTAAGTAGCTCCATCCATATCCCCCTCCCCCACATACAATTCCCCTCCACGTTTCCCTTGGTCCCGCCCCTCACCACCTTCTAAAATAAAAACCCCGCAAAATTAAAAATTA
>JAODAL010073752.1:0-14627 GCA_025379985.1 Phyllomedusa bahiana
TACTGCGCAGCCCCGGGGGAAGGGGGGGGGGTCGGAGCATACCAGCTCCATCAGCAGCAACAAAATCTGGATTTCACTGATGATCAGCTTCCTTCACCGCCTAGTGAGGAGGGTAGTAGCTAGCAGCATCAGCAGGACCTGGAGCAGACCCTGAACCAACAGGGGGTGGCCTACTTGGGAAAGAAATCTGCCACCCCAGTTTAAAAGTCCGCTGGATTTACTGGGCAGCCAAACTGGATGTTTGGCCGCAAACTTGCCGAGTTTGCAATGGAGAAGCTGTCCTGCCGGCCAGTAGTGTGGCATCAGAGCGGGTGTTCAGTGCGGCGGGGGCCATCGTTACCCCAGGAGACCCGCTTGTCCACGAGAAATGTGGAACGACTTGACCTTTGTCAAGATGAATCAGGCGTGGATCGGCCAGGATTTCCACCACCAATGCCTTAGGCGTCAGACTACGTCAGCCATGACGCCTCACCCAAACTGTGAGAAATTAGTCTGGGTTCAAACAAACCTGCCTCAGCCACTATTCTGATGCCGCCACCCGCCTGATGCCACACATCTGCTGACGTTTCTCCCATCTGCCCCCAAACCCTCTTTACCAGGGACTGGTATTGCCACCCACCTCCACACTTGTCATTGTGCCACTGTCTGACCTCATGCTGCTGCTGCTGTTGCTGGTGCCGTGACATCCACACTGTGTCATTGTGCCACTCTCTGACCTCATGCTGCTGTGCCGTGGGCCTGCACACTGTGTCATTGTGCCATGTCTGACCTCATGGTGCTGCTGTGGCTGCTGCCGTGACCTACACACTCTGTCATTGTGCCACTCTGTGGCCTATTCCTGTTTTTGCCACCTCCAGAATGTCACTGTGCCACTGTCTGACCTCATGCTGCTGCCGCCGTCACCTCCACTCTCTGTCATTTTGCTACTCTGTGGCCTACTCCAGTTTTTGCCACCTCCAGAATGTGATTGTGCCACTGTCTGACCTCATGCTGCTGCTGTGGCTGCTGCCGTGACCTACACACTGTGTCATTGTGCCACTGTCTGACCTCATGCTGCTGCTGTGGCTGCTGCCGTGACCTCCACACTCTGTCATTGTCCCACTCTGTGGCCTACTCCTGTTTTTGCCACCTCCAGAATGTCATTGTGCCACTGCCTGACCTCATGCTGCTGCTGTGGCTGCTGCCGTGACCTCCACACTGTGTCTTTGTCCCACTCTGTGGCCTACTCCTGTTTTTGCCTCCTGCAGTATGTCATTGTGCCACTGCCTGACCTCATGCTGCTGCTGTGGCTGCTGCCGTGACCTCCACACTCTGTCATTGTGCCACTGTCTGACCTCATGCTGCAGCTGGGGCTGCTGCCGTGAACTAGACACTGTGTCATTGTGCCACTGTCTGACCTCCTGCTGCTGCTGTGGCTGCTGCCGTGACCTACACACTGTGTCATTGTGCCACTGTCTGACCTCATGCTGCTGCTGTGGCTGCTGCCGTGAACTACACACTGTGTCATTGTGCCACTCTGTGGCCTATTCTTGTTTTTGCCACCTCCAGAATGTCATTGTGCCACTGTCTGACCTCATGCTGCTGTGGCTGCCGCCGTCACCTCCACACTCTGTCACTAATGTTGCCACCTGAGCTCTCAGCTTGCTTTTTTCCAGCTTTCGCTGGCATGACTTTATCAGGCTACATTTCCCCTTCAGTTTTTTGGTCAGCTTTGCCCTCTTAAGTGCCCAGGGAATTTTATAGTGAAGCGATTCTAAGAGCGGCGGCAGTCATCTGCGTGTCATACTAAAACACAACATTGTATGAAGACCAAACCAAACTCCCTCTGCATATTTAAGCATGGCACAACGTTCTACAGCACCCTCCAGGCTCTGTGCAGCCTGGAAATAGCTTTTTTTTAAAGTAATTCAGAACGAAGTTATTTTTTGCCAAGAAATTCTGCGAAGTGAACAAAACGAATTTCGGGAAATTCGCCCATCTCTATGTATAGTATTAAGCCATTGCAGACGGTTTTGGAGTTCAGGACAGAAGGAACTGAGTAAATGCCGAAAATGCCGGTAATGTGGTAAGCACCCTCTGTTTTCTTTGGATTGCTGTTTGCAAAATTTGCACTAGTGCTTCCCAACTTAGACAAATCGCTAATAGGACTGGTCTTGGCAAAAAGGGACCTATTACGCCTTTTCTGGTTTTGGGGCCCTTGTGAAATTGCATATACAATAAGCTCCTGCAGTTGATGTCTCATGTCAAGAATTTTATTATTCTGTTTAGCCATTCGTGAGTTAACTCATCCAAAGGTAACAGATGCCGGCTGACAACCACTCAGCGCAGTCATTAGAGCCTACATATTTCCGCAGTCCTTCAGTGATCAGTGATTTTTTAAAAGGAGTTCTCCAACATCACAATATGGACGTCCAAACTGTAGAAGTGGTCATCCATATCAGATTGGTGAAGGTCTGACTCCTGGCACCAACACAAATCAGCTTATTGAAATGATTGCATGTATATGGGTAAGTGCTGGGATCTCTTCATAATTAACTTGCCTCAGAACACCTACACACCAAGGGGGTAATATCATGCACACCGGCTGCTAAATGCACCCATATAAATAATTTAGAGGTTGCAGCCGCCGCCCAAACACACCCCCATCAGAGAGCTGATCAGCAAAGAGGGTTGCGAGCCAGGCGACCACTGATCCTATACTGATGGCTTATCCTAAGTTATAAGTAATACTGCAGTCTACTGTAATACATTCAGTTGCTATTGAAAGGATTTCCTCACTTCACATATTTCTGCAACTTTATCAAGTCTGCAAACATTCAGTGATCCAAAATGGAGAATGGTTTAGTTTTTAGATCGGCACTTCTGAATTCAATGACGTCATGAGGCTACTAGCTAGAACGTGCGCCTTCCTGATGCTGATGAATGGCCATTATTCATCAGCAGGGTTTGAAGCTCCACGGTCCGATGAACCCACAATTGTTAGCGTGGCTGACAGGACTGAGGAGTAAAAGTCCCTGAACCTATGCCTATAGAATGCTCCAGGGCATCAACATTTGCTCTGGAGCATCAGTGAAGCCTGTAAAAAAGGGACGTGCTGCTTTATGTAAAGGCAGCGCTAAAAGCAGTGTCATAGCAAAGAAGTGTTCCGGGGATTCTGGGCATGTCCTGGAGCACTTACATGTTAAGAAGACAAAATGCTGTGGAATGTGCATGCGCATTAATGCATGTACCCGAGAGCCCGGCCATGGGCACTGAACCTACTTCTGCATGAGCACTAAACAATGAAAAGGAGAAAGTGAGTTTAAATAACACCGATTTAGGGAAATATATAGTTTAAGATTTTACATTTATCCATGTCAGTTTATGTTCCCCTTTTGTTCAGCAAATATATTTGATTGCTCAGTTGCATCTAAAATGAATTAAAAGAGGCAATTTTGCAAAATGATCTTGATTAACAATTTAAAGGGGTTTTGCCACAAAGTAAAGTTGACGTGGGAAGTTTGTACATTAAATAATAAACATTTTCATCATTTATCATTATTAAAAATTCTGGACCGTTTTTGTCTTAGCTGCTCCTTTAGTGATCCATTGTTTACAGCTCGTCTCCAGGGGATACAACCAGGGCTGAGAGCTCCTCAATCCTGGCCAGACATGTTCAGACATCACCTCTCCTCTCAGGCAGCTACTGAGTGTTCAAACCCCAGGTGCTGTCACGCTACTCCCATCCTCTGTTCTCCTTAGTAATTAGCCAAACAGTGCAAATAAATAAAAAAGACACCTCAATCAGGTCTGTGCATTGATAAAGAGAAATAAAATCCACAGGTTTGGTTCCTGCAGGGATTTGAACAGAGGACCCTTGTGCCTGGAGGCAAAAGTTTTACCTCTGAGCTACAATGTAGCTACTTACAGTTCTACACATAAACAGACCTTTCTTTGACTAAAGAGAGGAAAGGCCTGGTGATGTCATCCTGCTGGGTCACATGATATGCAATGCAAACAAATCACACACGCCCCCTTCTGAGCACACAGAGCTGAAGAGCTGGATGCACGAGGTATGAAATGAGATCGTGGCAAAACCCTTTTAACAACCCCTTTCTCTATATAGCTCCTATGGAGACCTAAGGTTGCCTCTGCAAACCCTATACAGTCAATCCTGTAGTCAATCAGAAGTAGGTGACTGATGGAAGAGAAAGCAAGATCAGACCAAGCAAGGATTTTTTGATAGTATGTAACCATGGAGACTCAGAGGATTGTATGGGAGCTGTAGACACAAAACGATAGGATATTTTTAAGTAAGACCTTTTGCTTCAATGCTCTGAATATACAGCACTTTATTTCATGGAAGTAAACAATATCTAGCATTAAACTCACATCATATCCACTGTTTCTTATTCCACGTCTAGGTCTTTCCCGAGTGACAAGAAGATCCATTTCAGTTTCCCCCGGGCTTGGGCTATTAAGAGACTGTCGGCTTCTATATGGATGGTTCTTCATGGAGGCTTGCCTAGACAACATATGGTAAACCGTGTCACACAATGTACATATTAAATACAGTACAGTATATACAGAGCGTAAAAATACATAGTGCAAAGGGCCATAGCAGTCAACTACAAATGCACAAAATTACCAATCCATTTAGAGGTTTACCCAATCAGTGCTGACAGTCAGGGCATGTCCCCACTGCACGGGTTTTCGGCCGGTTTTTCAGCCGGTTTGCGGTTTTTCAGACTGCCTGAAAAACCGGCCGAAAATTAGCACAATTGTGCTCTATGGAAAACCAGTGCAGCAGTCCCCACTGCACGGGTTTTCCGTCGGGCGGTTTTGCCGCCGGCGGTCCGAAGTCAAAACTTTGAGCATGTATCTGCTTCCGTCCGGTTTTCGGACGGAAGATGTGCTTCTCAATGGGAGGGGGGAGGGCTCTTCTCCGCTCATCGTGGAAACTCCCCCCCCCCCCACCCACCCCCTGTGGCCGTGTGGACAGCCGCAAAACAGGACAAGTATCGGCCGGCAAACCGGAGAGATCACAGAAAGTATCTTGTATAGATAATAAATGTGTCTGAGTCACGCAGCGGCAAAAATGTGCCACTTTTTCGAACCTTTCTACAAATTTCCTTTGCCACAACCAAAATGTAACAGGTACTCTTTACTGTATGCTGTTCTATTATGCCATGTGTAGACAGTATGCAGAAAGTTCTTCAGCTCCCCCTAGTGGTGACTGCAGACATTAAGAGTTTTATTGTTTCATTAAATGTCAATACAGGGGATTTGTAGCTTTGTGTCAGAAACTGTAGCTTTTACCACTATAAAGACATATGAAGATATTAATCAGCATACAACTTTGAATTATTTACTTGATACCAGTGTATTGGCTGGCGGTAGCTGCATCCATGTATAGACTCTGGAGTATTGATTCTGTACATTGTAAAGTAGTCTCTTTTCTGTGTTAAGTAACCAAGTTCTTCTATGATCCGGCTGTGCATTATGCTTTTTAATAACCTCTCACCAGATCCTGAACAGCGTCACATTGTTCTCTCTCTATGTGACTGTGTTAATTCCTATTGACAGGTTAATTAACTGTATTTCACTCTACATTGGCAGCTATATAGCTCCCGGACAGCTGCCTGCCCTTTGTCAAAGGAGCTGAAACCTGGACAATGGGAAATGCAAGGCAAATAATAGAATCCATTTTTGTATGGATCCTGCTTCTACTCCTACAATGTAGCTATTGAGCAACCTATGGAATTCAGTTTACAATTTTAATATATATGCAATTTTACATCTCAGGCAGAACAAAATCATGAGAATAACATGTAGGCACCTTACAGAGATTTTCCTGTCTTGTTGGCATTGTACCCATTTTTTTTTACAACTACAGAGCTATATGCCACATATAAGTCAATGGGGGAAGCAATGATGGAATAAGAAACTGTATTTTTGACTTGTTGCCTCAATCTTGCTCTTATTGTCTTACTCCCCACCACTACATTGTCCCCATTATATGAAGTCTTATCCTCCTATAATCCTCATTGCATGTCTATGGTTAGCTTTAGCTAAGAATGAGTTAGTGTGTTCTTTCGGAGTAGAGTGGAAATACTGTAATACTGTAGAAATAAGATACATTTTCCAAAAGATAGGTAACTAAATAAAATGTTGGATAACTTTGCAGACACATAATCATATTTATCTTGGATTGATATTAGATACCGTTTGTCTTACAGGCCAGAGCTGCATTAATAATTCTACAGGCTTCAGATCTGAAATCTACCAGAATCCTTGTCTTTACAAAACATAAAGGGGTTGTCTCAGCTCACAGTTTCATAGAGCAAAGCAGCATTATTTCATGCATCCTGTCACTTCCAGGTCAGTCTGTAATTAGCAGATGAGCTCAGTCTATTCAGACCTCTGCTAATTAGATAAACAATCTCCTGCTAGCAGGTCCAAAGAGGCTTTAGAGCTAAAGTAAATAGTAGTAATTAGTGTCTTTTGTCTGAAAGATCAGATAACACATAAGCTCTCAGGCTGCCTGCAGTTCTGTGATGACATCACTCCCTGCTATAAGATAGAACAAACAGCAGAGGGAGAGCAAACAACAGGTCAGGCACTAGAGAAACCAGAGAGCCCTGAGAAGGCGATAAAATCACTTGTAGCTCCTCAACAAAAAAAAAATGAACAAAGCAATATATTTGGAATATGTCTTCATTTAGTGTTCCCTACATGTTGAAAGCTAATCTTTGTAGGGAGAAAACCCCTTTAACTTTCTGCAAAACCATTAAAAGAGTAATCTAATGACACCGTGGTCAACTATTTCCAGTAGCAGCCAGAAGAATTGGGAGTATAGCTTTGTGCTAAAATACAGGCTCAGGAAAAGTAACCAGATAAGCAATGTTGTGCTGATTATATTCTTAATATATCTTTATAGATTTCAGAAATGCCCTATATAGCTATAGTCAGATATTAAAATTCTGGTTCCCTACATTCACCACTAGTAATTTAAGATGCTTACTGCATACTATTTTGTTATTGAGTTCAATGCAACAATAGAATGCATGAAGCTTATCCGCTCCCTCTAGTGTTGTAAGCAGAAAAACCCACATTTTATTATTTGGCTTTGACCTATAGTTTGGACCTATTGAAATTGCAAAAAAAGGGTTTAGTCCTTTATGGACACGTATCTTTTTTTTAATTTCCACATTCAGAGATCTAATTTAGTTTATTTTTCCATTCATGTAAACTTGTAAAGGCTTGTTTTTTCGTAGAATGGGTTATATTTTTAATGGCACAATTTGTGGGTATTTATATATAATAATAATAATAATAATAATAATAATAATAATAATAATGTACAAAGATAAATTTATTAATTTTTTGGGGGGATGAGGAACAGTAATATCACAATTTTTGGATTTTTTGTAAGGTGCTTACTGTACAATATACATGATGGTGGAAGCTAGAAGAAAAACTGCGGTGACATACATGATGTGTCAACTTTATTCTGCAAATCATTGCTATTATGTTAATACCAAATTAATATGGTATTTTTACTTTTCACTACTCCTGCACAGTTAAAATTCTTTCCTTTAAAAACAAAGAAAAACATTTGTTTTTCTGTCACTAATGACACTATTTGCGGAGTGCTATTAAAAGGGCTTTACCAAAAAGGCATTTCACACCTGGTTTGTACTGCTTCAGCTTTCAGTGTGTTCAAATGGGGGGTGTAGAATTTGTTTGAACAACATACCATGTGATGCATCAGGCTTGACATCACCATGCCTTTAGTGAAATGATCAGGAGTACCATTAAAAAGCATTGGAACATCTTAACTAGTGATCCAAAATATGGGAAATTATTCAAAACCCCCCTCAATTTATATATCGGAAAGGAAAGACAGTGGGTAGCCAGATTATAAGTAGCGATATACGAACTAAACTACCTAAGAAACAACAGTTTTTAAACTCACAAAAAAGAGGTATATATGCTTTATTTACATCCTTAAGTGCCCATGCGGTAAAGCGTGCCTAGGCCAAACATCAAGTAGTATTAAGGTCCGTCTTAATGAACATCGTAGTAACATCAGGACAACACTTAAAAATCGGAGTATAAATGAAGATGAGGAAAGGAAGCGTTTTGGAGGAACTAGTGTCGCTAGACACTTTCTAGAGCAGAATCATACTTTACCAGAATTACGATGGGCGGTGTTGGAGGAAATATATGAAAAGGAAGGACATAGTGTGGAAACGCAGCTTCTGCGACGGGAAGCTAGATGGATCCACACTATGAATACTCTGATCCCGGCCGGAATGAATGAGCAGTTAGGCCTAAAAGCCTTTTTATAGAGATATTGTATAATGGCTTGTAGATCATTGTGATGTAATACATCATATGGTATAAATACCATGATGGAAGTAGCTAGCGCGTGCTTGAGAAAGGGGGAGCAGCCCCCGAAACGTCGTGCGCGCCTGCTCTATACCCGCCTGTGCTAACAGTGGACTCCACATGGAATAGCCACGCTATGCTTATAGCAACTATATTTGCTCAAGAAATGAGTTTATGCCGCTTTCTATGGATATGAGCCAACTGAACAGCAAGTATAAAAGTGTAACCACTTGAAGTTTCGTTTTGTGGAAGCTTTTAATAAATTTTGATACATTGTTCGGTACATTGCCTGCTACGGATTTGTTTTTATCACCATGCCTTTCCCCACAGTGTGCTCACTGTAGTCAAACAAAGGTTTGTTTATGCAAAAAGCTGTGAGTAGCTACAATGTAGCTGAGTGGTTAGAAATTCTGCCTTTCAGCAGAATTTCAGCATTTGTTTTTCTGTCATTAATGACACTATTTGCGGAGTGCTATTAAAAGGGCTTTACCAAAAAGGCATTTCACACCTGGTTTGTCCTGTTTCAGCTTTCAGTGTGTTCAAAGGGGGGGGGGGTAGAATTTGTTTGAACTGCATACCATGTGACGCATCAGGCTTGACATCACCATGCCTTTCCCCACAGTGTGCTCACTCTAGTCAAACAAAGGTTTGTTTATAAAGCTGTGAGTAGCTACAATGTAGCTGAGTGGTTAACACTTCTGCCTTTCTGCATAGGGGTCCCTGCAGGATTTTTTTTCCTCAATGCACATACCTGATTGATGTTTATTTTTTTATTTTTTTATCTGCACTGTTTGACTAATAACTAAGGAGTACAGTGGACGGGTGTATAATGACACTACCTGGGGTGGAAACACTAGATTAGTAAGCAGGTAAGAGACTGACAGTAGTTGCCTGAGAGGATAGGTGATGTCTGATCATTTGCAGTCAGGACTGAGGAGCTCTTGTCACTGGTCGTATCCCCTGCAGATGAGCTGTACACTATGGATCACTAAGGGAGCAGCTAAAACAAAAATGAGACAGAATAATGAAAGGTGAAAATGTTTATTGTTTAATTTTCAAGCTTCCCACTTCAATTTTACTTTGTGATCAAACCCCTTTAATTCCATATTTTTCTGTCCACAGAGCTTGTGAGGACCCATTTTTTGTGAAATGACACTACTTTGGGGTACATAAATATTTTTGATTGGTTTTTTTTATTCCTTCTTTGGGAAACCATATGAACAAAATTCAGCTTTTTAGGGTTTTGTATGGCATTTAGTGTGTAGGTTAAGTCACTAGGGGACTTGAGAATGTGAATTATGGTATAATACACTGTAATACTTCTGTATTGCAGTGTATAATGACTTTGAAAATAACAGTGATGGGCATTTTATTAGGTATAAATAGGCACACTAAGATGGAAACTTGGGGACTCCTTTTGGCTTCTGGCTGCTGATTGTGTCTTAGTGGGGCTAACAGGGTGACAGAGGGAACCCTCCCCCCGTCTTAACACGTACGTGCTTTGCTAACCACGGCATATAAGGGATTGAATGGCCCAGACTGAAGTTAAAGGGGTTGTCCAGCAAAGAAAGATTGATTTTTTTTAACCCAGCCTTAGCTCATTGAGGAACATTTTTTATTTGCTAAACAGGGGTTTTCTAATGGATAAAAAATTCTTTACAGGCACAGGATGGGGAAAAAAGAAACAAAAAAGTGATACTTAACTACCTGTTTCCTGGGACAAACTTAACTTCACTTTCCAGTTCTTGTCCTGGCACACAGGAGAGGCTGGTGCTCAAGTGTAAGTTAATAAGGGGTGAACCCCTCTAATGTACAGTGAAGGAAATTATTTTTTATCCCTTTGCCCATTGACTAAGACATGAACAGTCTATAATTTTAAGGGTAGGATAATTTTAACATTGACAGATATCCTGACATGTCCCTGACATCCTTAGAAAGCATTTTGGCCTTGCCCATGTTGTAGTGGTTACAGTCTGACTGATTAATTGAGTCTGTGGACAGGAGTCTTTCATAAAGGTGACTATTTAAGACAGCTGTCTTTAGTGCAGGTAACAAGTTGATTAGGAGCGTCTTACTGGTCTGTAGGAGCCAGAACTCTTAATGGTTGGTAGGGGATCAAATACTTATTTCTCTCAGCAAAATGCAGATACATTTATATAATTTATACAATGTGATTTTATTTTGGATATTCTATCTCTCAATGTTAAAATTAATCTACCCTTAAAATTATAGACTGTTCATGTCTTTGGGCAAAATTACACAATCAGCAAGGGATCAAATATTTATTTCCTTCACTGTATGTCATAATGAGAACCTGGAAAGGCAGAGCAGCAGTTCCCGGTGAGCTTCAGAGCTGCAATGGAGGGGAACAGGTAGGTAAGAATAACTTTTCTATTTTTTCCCCACCCTGGCTACATTTCGTACAAATTTTGTTCTGCCTGGGCAACTCCTTTAATACAAAAGGCACCACCAAGTGATGGCGTGGGCAGAGCTCCTGTGGCCACACCATCACTATGCATCATCCATTTACATCAATTTGAAGGATGTGAATAGTTTCTTAGATATAAATATATCATGGAGCAAGAAGGGGTTAAAGGTGAACAATCACTTTATGCAAACAATTCATGACATTACCCAAAAAGTTTTCATTTTAAATGCCCAAATGTATTTGCTGTCCTGCTGAGCCCAATATCAGCATATCAGTAAGAAATTAATTGCATAGTAGATCATGCTTTTATTCCACTGCACCATAAAGCTTTGATGTAAGCTCAGTGATAACAGGGGTAATACACCATTATTTAACAGTCCCCTGTGTTCATCGCTGACCTAATTGCAGAGGATCTAAAATGGAAGGAACACAATCTCCAGCAGTATCTCTAGGAGGCTTCTCATTAGCCCAGTTACACTGTGTTTGCTGCGAGCTGGGCTAGATGCAAGATTCAGATCCTGTGCTATGAGGTTCCATAGAACCAGGTGATGAGATGGGACACACAATTTGAGATGATCGAACCCTAAAAAGTTCGAGTCCTCGAACTCTGAGAAGTTCGGTTCGAAGTTCGAGTCAAACTCGAACTTCGACCCTATTAAAGTCAATGGCAGAAGATGTTCGGGTTAATTTTTATACCTATACAGGTGAGAAGAAGCTGTAATTACCATCCATAACAGTACACCAACACTAGGCGCATTATACGCCGGGCACGACACATTGAAATGCGCCTAAAAATGATACGCTGTGCGCCCCCATAACACATAGCATATCATTGGTAGTGTATGTAATGCGCCTATCGAGGCATATTGTGCACGGAGGTGCATAACATATCATTACTAGTTTATAGGTGATAGGTGCATTGCATAAACTAGTAATAATATGTTATGCACCTCCGTGCGCAATGTGCCTCGATAGGCGCATTACATACACTACCAATGATATGCTATGTGCCGCGATTTTTAGGCGCATTAGGCTTACTATGCAAGGTATACCTGATGCCAGATTTTTGAGAGGATCGCACTTTCAGGTGCAAAGGAGTTTGCCAGGCAGAACAAAATTTATTTGAAATGTAGCCAGGGTGGGGAAAAAAACAGAAGTTATTCTTACCTACCTGTTCCCCTCCGTTGCAGCTCTGAAGCTCCCAGGAACTGCTGCTCTGCCTTTCCAGGTTCTTATTATTGCGCCTAAAAACTATTTAAATAGCGCGTCGAACGCGATGTAGAACGCGAACATTTATTCAAACGAACAGTAAAATGTTTGGTTCGGCTCAAGTTCTAAAAAATCGTGAAGTTCGACTCGAACTTAACTTTTCTTGCACGGTTCGATCAACACTACACACAATCAATTCTCCTTCTACTACGACACAATCTTTTCATCATTCCCCTCCCTGTCACACACATTTCACTGCCAAGTTCCCAGTTTTCCACCTGTGTACTGCCTGATTTACGCATTGTAATCACTTCTCATTAGTCTGTATAGTCATTGCAGAGCCACAGAGGATGAATAATACAATTCCATCCGGAGTAGACGTATTCTGCTAATTCACTACATGTTCTGCTTCTAATTCTTAGTCATCGGTCAAGCCATACAAAATGTGTTTATTTGCCAGCACAGAGCCAATAGCTTTTAACTCATTATATTGCCTGAGATATAATTAATAGATAGTGGTGCGGAGAAGATATATTGACAGTGAATTTTTCAGATTTCTACACTGTAATGAATTTCTATTCACAATGTGATTGGTCTTTCCTTTCCCTTACAGCAATAGTAGTAATAATAAATTCTAAAAAAAAATAAGGCTATGTTCACACGGCTTATTTTGGGGCGCATTTCGCCACCTATTGAGAGCGTACTGCGCTCTAATACGGATGAGATGCGCACCGAAATTAAGGTAATCCCCAGTTCTCATAGAGAACTATGGATTACGCCTCCTCTCCCCGATTGTACAATACAATCGTATTGTACGAACGGGGAGATAATTGACATGTCATTTATTAACGGCGCTTACATGCCGCGAGTTATGACAGTCTACGGGGCAGATCGGCGCGAGCTCCCGAACACCCGGCGTAATAGCAGGGCATACTATACGCTCTGCAATTAGCCATGTGAACATAGCCTAAAAGTGCACAGAGTTCCATATGATAGCAAATACTCGGCAGAAGAGATAGGATCCTGACACATGCGGGTATGGAATAGAATATATATAAAAAACAGACTGTACGGGATTACAATGCTCCTTCATCAGTTCAAACAGACTGAGGATGAATTTGAGATACTACGAAGCTATATACACCCTAAAAGAACTGTCAAAATCAAAGTGGAGAGAGGGGTGCCATGAATGAATTTTATGTTACTGCTCCTTGTTTTGGAATCTGGTGATTCTTTTAGCAAGTAAATACTAGTACACACGTGGACAAAATTGTTGGTCCCCTTCCATTAAAGAGAGACCCACAATGGTCACTGAAATAACCTGAAACTGATAAAAGTAATATATTTAAATCCACTGAAAATTAACTCATGAAGATAAGGCATTGCTTCTGATTTGTGGTTCAGCTGTATACACCACTTATACATCTGAGGACTTTCTTACTGGCTGTGGGTTGCTCTGTAAACAGTGCTGGTGCCAGGGTAAATCATCATGACTGCTCCCTGGCATCACTTGATGCACAGGACAATTGTACTGGGTCGAAGGAAAGCTGTTTGATTTGGTGCACCCAGCTTGGGGTTTTGGTTAGGGGAAACCAAAAAGTCCCTAAAGCTAAGGGTACCACATCCCCTTACCAGCTTTCCCCCCCAAAGCTGTTTCACAGATGGAAAGGGGGGTAACTTTTTCAAAAGGGGTTTTTCATAAAAAACAGGGGGGGGGCCCCAAAATCAAACCCGGCGGCGAGCTGCAATTCAAAATATCCCCTGAGGGCCACTTCCAAAGTTTGGGAATAGGCCCCTTTCCCACAACAATGGGGCCGCTCTCTACATTTGGTGAGTGGCGCAACATCATACTCCCTCAACCCAGAGTCTTCTACAGTACAAACAATTAAGTGTCAAGTTGTCCTCTATTGGGCCATATATATAAGTGCCTTTGCTGCCAGCAGCCCTAACCCCATAGGCAGATTTTTTACAAAACCGATACAGGGCAGATATAAAAAAAATCCACATTTCAAAGCCAACTGGAATTTTTTTGAGACTGTATCCTTTGTTGTCTTGCAAGATGCAGCATCACTAAGATACATGATATCAGCTATTTTGGGCCATAAAATGTCATCAAAAAATTTTTCAATTCTTTGGGCCCCCAAATGGAGAAGAGGTATCTGTTCCGGCATCCAGCACATTGTCGATCTCCATCTGAGCTTTGTCAAAAAACCTTCCTCTTTTCCTGAAATTTTAGCGACTGCTTTCTATGGGGGGAAATCATGAACCCTTTTTCTTTTTTTCAGGCGGAGTTTGTTGCGATAGTGTTCTATGTCCGATTTCTGCTTAAGAGCTTTATTACCCTGGTGGGAGAAAATAACTTTTAAAGTATTCATTTTTCCTGGTGGGGCCATGACAATCCCACAGGGAAAGTCATTGACAAGTAAGTCTATTAACTTTAAAATATTTCCTTACTTTGCTTCTTTCAGGGGCTCTTTTAGGGTGGAGAAATGGAAGCATAGACTAGAAGCTTTACTACAGTCTTCAAAAGGGGGATGTCCGAGTAGAAACTTTAAGAAGCTATCTCGCCCCAAAATTGTGCCGTTTTGGTGGGGACATTTCATCATCTTTTAATTTG
>JAODAL010073753.1:0-14627 GCA_025379985.1 Phyllomedusa bahiana
CCGCATTGCATGGTTTGGGTGAGGGGGAAAACAAAGATTCCCCCGGGGCCCCCATTAGGCTTCTGCACTTGCTGTGTGCCGTACGTATTGGTCATGCGTAGCGGATTTTTGTTCCACCGGACATTTGGGGAACGTGAAGCGGGACGCCGATTCTAGTTGAAATAGAAGGTTCCTTTTTCCGCTTTTCTCTTTTTGGGGGGGGAGGGGGGGTTTTTGTTTTTGTACGGGGATCCGGGGGGGTGGACCCAGTAAGTTGTTCATTTTGGGGGCCTTAATGCGGGTCATGTTGGAGGAAAGGAGCACCAACCAATCTGTGAGAGAGGAGCCTTGTTCCCCCAAAGCTCTGGGTCGAGGGGCATAGCAAACTGATTTTCCCTCATCTTCTCCTCCGCCTCAAATTTCCCCCAACTCTTTCCCAAAGGCGGGACTCGGGTAAATCGGTGTTAGGAATACCTCCTCCCCCTCCCCCTGGCCTCGGCCAGCTTCAAAAAGCCCGTTGCCTGAGATGATGCCCCCCGAGGGGTGATGGCCACCTTGACTAGCTCTGGCCCCCGAACCATCCCTAATGAAGACGATGAAATTGTGAAACGTCGGGCCTTTGGATTTTGAGGAAAAAAGGCTCCGTGCCCGCATCTGTGTCCGTCTCTCCTCCCTCGTGGCGGGGACCTGTTGTTTCAAGTTGTCCAACGACGTTCCAGAAAAAAGATCCCCAAAATGCTCATGTGAAAGGGGGATTGCCCGCACTGACCTTTTTTGGTGGCTTCTTCAAAACGGGAAAGGATGGGAGAGCTTTTCCCCTGCCTCCCTCTCGGGGGTTTCAACACCCGAGGTCGTACCCGCTGTTGGGGCATGTGTCACTTTTACTGCGTAATGGCATTGCGCTCTGCCACAATCGCTGGGGCATGTGGAGGGTGGAATTCCAGCGTGTTGCCACGTCAACAATGAGACGGTTGACGGGCAGACGCCGAGTGCGCTGCAACGCAGCCCGGCGGAGACGAAGGCCGAGGGCGCAAGGCGGCAAGTGCGAAAATCAGAACTCGAGCCTTCTCATGCAGGGCCTGTCCAGACCCGGGTAGCCTTTAGAAATTTCTGGACGACCAAGGTTCATGACATGTGCCCCAGGCAAGGGATGTGCTCCAGCTACGAATCTTAAGGCGCGGCCAGAAAGATTTCGCCCGTTCTTCGCACACCACTTGCCCCTCTGGCCACAGGTTCTTGTCACCAGCCTGCGCTCGGTCTCTTGCGGAGAGCCCGTTCCACAGCTCCTGACCTGTAGTCCGTGGACGGTCTCCAAGGCAGATTAATTTTCAACACGGGCCTGGTCCGTCTCTGAGCACGTGATGCCAACCAGAGGACCTTGGGGGGTTAAGAGCCACACCTGAACACCTTCCCTGCGGTTTTGGTTTGTTCACGCGTGCCGCCACCGTGTCCCTGTGTGACACCGTCCACCCCCAGAGACAATTCACCCAGCTCACCCAGTGAGCCTGGTCAACAGAGATATTGCGGCACTTGGCCGTGCTTATCTAGGGGGTCATGTGTTGGTAGGTGAGATGGACTTTTCCGGACACAGATGCAGACAACGGCTTGAAATTTTAGATGGACACGTGGATGGACAGGGGCAAGGGACGGCTTTTCTGAGCAAAAGAAATGCCTGTCGGCATCTGGTATTGGGGGGCAGGCGAGGGCCATGACGTGCGGAGCCATCTGTGTCTACCAGTCGGAAAGGAAATTTCCAACGGCAAAAGCTGGCACAATTACCCGACACATTCAGGCTTTTGGGCCTTGGGTTGGTTTGGGTCTAAAGTGTTTCTTCTGCTACCAAAACTGGAGGACAGGGGGCTGGCGGCGAGACTGGCCGCTGTGCGGCGTGGGCAGGGTCGTCAAACTGGCGGAAGGAGAAGGGTACGGATGGGCTCTGGGTGGTGCCTTGGGTGGTACTCGGGGCAGACGGGTGCGAGGCTACTGCAAAGCGGAGGCTCGATTCCCTGTTCTTGACTCTGAGAAGACACCTGGGCCGCTGAGGAACGCATTGTGGTGGCGGAGGAGGAGGGACGAGGCGTGAGACAATACGTGGTGGGACAGTGGTTGGAGAGGGGCCCGGGTCGGTCTCCGGCCATTTTTTGGCAAAGTGTTCCTCCATTTTAAATCTCAATGACATTCGATGCATGTGTACTAGACATGGTTGAGTGGTGGTTAACCAATTAAGGTTCTTGCACTCTATTTTGAGTTTACGGCAAATGGCGGCATATGAATCGTGGGTGAATCAGAGGCTTGCTTCAAAGAAGGCCCGGCTTTGAGAGGTCCTGGACCTTTTTGACGGCGATAAGCGAGGAGCCCGGCGGTTTGCGCTGGACCGTGGCTTGGGGAATCATATCAGCGGACTTCTGCGGACCGCCCTCTACCTTTCTGTGGCATGGACCGTATTGACACTAACCCATCGTCTTCCTCCTCGTCCACTGATGAAGCGCTCGCAGAAGCAAATTCTGCGGGGGAAAATCCAAGGATGGGATCCGCAATGTCGTCATCATCATCATTATCATCACAGGTGACTTGGTCGTCCTGAATTTCTGCATCCAGAGCTGGCAGGCTATCAAGCAAGGGGCACTGCAAGGAGGGTTGACGACACCGACCGGGATTTTTGCCGATTGACCGGCTTACTTTTCACCTCCTATATGGCATCAGTAATCTGGGCGTCAGAGCAGACTATTATCCTCTTGATATTTTAACATTGCCTTATGAACCCACTAACCGCATTTTGCTTATTCAAAAAGGTTTCAGAACTATGGAGTTATCCACAGTTGGTTGCGTACAAGGGGTTCGACATTTGGGCTGCTTCTGTTGGACGGATGCTGATGATGCTGATGAGACATTTGTGGCCGTGACTGCGAGGAGGAGGAGGTATGACTTCTAGATGCAGAGTTGCTTAACACTGAGGGAAAGATTGGCGACTATGTTCGGTTCACATTAGATTCATCAGGGCCCTGACCCAGTGAGGGACAGGGCCTGATGGTCCTGCAAATGACGATCCCGCTGGCATGAGTTGTAGTTCGCCAGCACTCAGGAATGGAGCACCTTTCTCTCGTACCTCTACACCATGTGCTACCCCCCTCATTTGCTGCTATTACCAACCTGCATTTCAGGCTCCATGTTCAGAAATATAAAAATTTGAGACAGGTATGGAATTGTTTTGGAAAGTTCTTATTACAAAAGAACGGCAAATCACTGCTCTTCTCAATATCCCTCTAATCAAAACAAAATTGCCTGGATTCAGAATTTAACTTGCCAAAGGTGTCTTATCAACAATTCTGACTGGGCAAAAAGGCACAAAAACACAGTATCTGTTATGTTATTGGTTCTATAAACGGTTAATTTTTTTGCCCACCTTTACATTATGCACCTCGTGAGTGAACTATTTAGAATTGCTTTTTTAAGATTTACGTAGATGCTGTGTCAAATGACCTGCTTGCTGGCGTGCGAAAAGTCAAAAAACACGTAAATGTTATCGTTTTGATATAATAAACTGGTATTTTTTTGCACCTTCTCAATTCAACCTTGGTGAATATAGAATGTGTTTTTAAAGAATTTTTCACGTACGATGATGAGTCTTGAACAGTGTCTGGGTGTGATTAGTCAAAAAAATAACACGTAACTGTTATGTTTTGAGATAATAAACAGGTATTTTTTGTCACCTTTCAATTTACCTGTGGTGAATTATCAGAATTGCTTTTTTAAGATATACGTAGATGCTTGCTGTAATTGATACCAAGTGCTGGTGTGCGCAAAAGCAATAAAAAAACTCGTAAAATCGGTTGTGTTTTGATATAAATAAATACGGTATTTTTTAGCACAATTTCAATTTCCTCGCCCTTGTGTAGTGAAATATAGGTATTGCTGTTTTCAGATTTTCGTAAGATGCTTGCGGGTTCAATGAACAGTGCTGGTAAATTTGTGCGCAAATAGTCAACAAAATAAAAGTAATGTTAGTTTTGATATATATACGGTTTTTTGCACCTTTCAAATTTCACCTGTGGTGATAATATTAGAATTGCTGGTTCCTTTAAGATTTACGTAGGATGCTGCGTCATATGAACATCAGTTGCTGGGTGGGCACATATATAGTCAAAATACAGTAAACTGTTATGTTTGATATAATAAACGGTATTTTTTTGCACCTTTTTTCAAAATTCACCTGTGGTGAATATAGAATTGCTGTTTTAAGATTACGTAGATGCTGGTCAATGAACAGTGCTGGGTGCGGCAAAAGTCAAAAAACACGGAATTTATGTTTTGATATAATAAACGGTATTTTTTTGCTCTTTCTATTCACCTGTGGTGAATATTGAATTGCTGTTTTGAGATTTACGTAGATGCTGCCGTCAATGAACAGTGCTGGGTCGACGCGCAAAAGTAAAAAAAACACGTAAATGTTATGTCTTTGATATAATAATCGGATTTTTTGCACCTTTCAATTCACCGGTCGGTGAATATAGGATTGTGTTTTAAGATTTACGTAGATGCTGAGGTCAATGTACAGTGCTGGGTGCGCAAAAGTCAATAAACACGTACACTGTTTTGTTTTGATATCAATATATCCTGGGGTTTTTTTGCACCTTTCAATTCCACCTGTGGTGAATATAGAATTGCTCAGTTTTTAAGATTCTACGTTGATGCTGCGTCAATGGAACAGTGCTGGGTGATTGCTAAAAGTCAAAAAACACGTTAATCTGTTATGTTTTGATATAAATAAGCGGTATTTTTTGTCAACCTTTCAATTCACCTGTTGGTAATATCGAATTTCGTTTTACAAGATTTACGTAGATGCTGGTAAATGAACCAGTGCTGGGTCGCGCAAATAGTCAAAAAACACGTAAACTAGTTATGTTTTGATATAATCTAAACAGGTGATTTAACTTTCTTAGACACCTTTCAAATCCTCCCTCCTAGTGAGTGATTTTTTAGAATTGCTGATTGTTAAGTCTTTACGTGCATGCTGAGTCACTAGGAACTGTAGTGGGTGCGCCATAATAATATAAGTACTTTTTAATATGGGTTCTATGGGTGGGGGAGGTAGTATATGTATAAGGAGTTGGAAGGGTGCAGTAATTATTTTATTTATTCAAGGGGTATAGTAGACTGCTACGACTCCTCCTAAACGTCATCCACCCCACCATCACACCCGCAACACAAAGGGAAACCTACTACCCCCCTCAATACCCATATATCATTCGCTATACCAACCCAATGTGGGAGGGTGGGGTATGGAAGTTGGGTGCAATATTGGGGGTGTTGTTCTTCAGTCACTAGAGTGTTAATGGGCTCCCACCCCCCCCCCCCATACCCCCCACCCCCCCACCCCCACCCCCCCCCCCCCACCTCCCCCCCCACCCTCCCCTCCTCGCCCCCAAAACCCCCACATTATCCAGTGAAAACAAGGATTCAGGGAGTCTATTTGCTAGTTGTTTTTTTTAGCCGGAGTGTTTAGTAGAGGAAATAGGTTGATGACTTCACCTACTACCGAGTCCTGCTGTTATATTGTTTTGATGGGTTTTTCATTTTGTTTAGTTATGGCTGCCCTAGTCATGTCCTTGAATGGTTTTGTGTACACAACTTTACGGATTTTAGAAATTTTTCTATGGGAAGTTGTTGCCGTATATGTTGTTTGGACTCAATCGTATTTGGCTGTCTAAACTAAAGTATTGCGTGAACTTTCTCCTCCCACATGGTGATGAAAGGTCTTCACTTTTGTCTAGACTTATCATCTGGTCTGTAGTTTCGCACCGCAGGGGCCCCCCACACCACCGCGCCAATCCAGCAAATGTGCTTGTTATTCAACTGCGGGGTCGTAGTTATATGACATCATACTCAAATACCTACGGTGCTAGTAAAATCTGCGAACGGAAGGGATTTTGGAAGAGTGCAGGTTTAGATATGTTTTTTTGGGACTCTAGGAGTAAGTGACGTTAGTTTAGTGGAAGGATCACAGACATAAATTGTAGAGGCTCTTCCTGTGTCATAGTATTTGGGGACTAAATTTTGCTGAAGCTGTTTTGGCCTATATGGCCATAAGAGCGAGGTCTAATCACTTATGTGACGATGGAGGGGTACACTGAGCGACATGTTTATGAGGCTTATTTAGATGGGGATTTGTGGGTATGTTTTAAGCGTAGGTATAAGGTGTGCTTTGATACTGCCTTATGAAAACACACATAAACACTTCCAAGATTACATGACGCGAAGAAAATATATGAGCAAACATGATATTATTCATGCTTCACATACGACATGTGCTGGACGCATATAAATTTCTGGATGCGGCCGTAATCTGGGCAGGAACGTGGTTGGGGGGTTTGTCGTTGGGTCTGGATCCTGTAGGAGGTTAAGCGTTAGGTGAGAATGGCTCTGAGGGATATTTTGGTAGAGCTAATGATAATGTTTATTACTATGAAAGTGTTATTACGAGGCTAAGAGTATTTTTTTCGGAGAGATTCACATAGTTGTTGGTTGCTGTGTATGGACTTTTATTTGACAATTTAGTGTCGAGGTGAGCGTTCGGGCAATGAACTTTTAGACCTCAATTTGTTTCAGCGACATTAATAGACGCATAACTTGGCGGACGTTTGTTCAGCTTTGATATATTAGATTCCACAATGTTTTTTTCCTGCATGTTTCCACATGTGCTATTTGGTCATTCACCCACCTGGTATACCATAGTTGTCGGGAGATAAACCAGATAACATACAGCTTGGAGTAAGTCTAGCTTCTTATACGCATGTCTAGAATTTTTTGCAACGTTTATGATTTTATTATAGCTGGTACACGGACATTTGGGTATACTTGCGGGTGCTTTCCGGGTCGTCTTTGGAGGGTTTATCACCAATTTTGGTGGTCAACTTTGTAGAATGTTACAACAAACCAATTCTAAGATGCGTATACTGGGGGTAGGCGGCCGGCCGGGATTGGTTTTTAGGGTGACGGACTGTCTGAGAGTCTTGTATGTAAATTTAAATTCAAGTGAGTTTTTCAGCGTGCAAGTCTTTCAAAAAGCACCCGGGGTAGGGGGTTGCAGACCTAATATGGCGTAGCTGATGTTTTTGTAGTAACCATGTTTTGGATTCGACTGCCTTCTAGGTTTATCCCGCACAATAATAAAATTTCCAATCGTTTGTGAAGTGGTTTCGGAGCTCGCTTCAAGGGAAACGGTGCAGACTTATTGTTTTAATATTGTGCTTCTAGTTTGACTCCTACCTTTTGTTTTAACAAGTTGGCAACTTAGTGGAACTGGAGTTGTATTATGGGGATTTGATTGGAGGGGTGGGATGCTCCGGTCGGGCAGTTGATGCGCAGCTGGAGTGACATACTGGGGGCTCGGGAGCGAGTAGAAGGGGAGGGGGGAAACGGGGGGTTTGCCCTTCTTTGAATACGGATGGCGTGTGGGATTGTCCGCTCCATACCCTTTTTGCCAGTGCGCGGGAGTTCTCTCTTTGGGGAATTGCCTGCAATCGGGTCTCATTCTCTATGGGGGAAGTACAAGGACTCTATGCTAAGTCTGAGGCGGTTGCTAGAGAAAAACGAGGGTAAATTCTTAATTTAGGAAGAACAAGGCGTGAGTGTAGGGAACTTGGCTATGTATGAATACTATTGTGTCAAACAAGCCATGCTGGACTAACTGGGTTATAATAGTACACACACACACATGTAATCAGTGTTCGGGTTGGAGTGTGGGGTTCGCATTTTTGGTGGTGAGGGAACTATGGGTGTTTTGTTGTATGGGGTATGCGCAGGACTAGGGGATGGATATATGACAAGGGCAAATTTGTTATAGGAGTCACAAATTGGATGTATTATTTTTGTTGTCTGTGGAATGAATACTAGGGTGTTGGTTGTTTGGCATTATAATGGAAATTGGCTCCTCATGGGCAGGGGGGGTATCGAAGGTTAAGTCTGGTTCTGCTCATTTACACACGGCAAAGACTGGGCCGGGTAGGGGAGTGACCCAGACGAGTGATTACGATGGTTTGAGGGGGGGAGGTGCTTTTTGAATTGATTTGGGGCGTGGCCATAGATGGCTCATGTACAATATGGGAGTTGAGACACGTGGTGTCTATTTGACATGTTGTGTGTTTGGACGCGCTGGAATGGGAATACAGTCATGTCCAAATAATTTTATTGAGGTAGGGATGGACCTATTTGGGTGGATGGATAAATGCGGGGCGGTAACGGACCATAGGACGCTGGGGGCCGGTTGGAGGAACTGAAACGTTTTGTTGGGGACGTGTGTTGGAGGGGGTTTTCTGTGCAACATAAGAACACGCAGGTTTGGCCTAAATCAGCTCACCACGTAGGGGCTGCACAGCACAATCCACTATGCTCGCCTGTCAGCTATTTGCCATTTCTACTTGCTGCTCATGTTGAGATATTATTTCACACTCCCCCTGGGGACATTAGAATGTGAAGACACAAACAGTATGTCTCGAGTTGGTCAGTGTGGCACTGTCTTCTAATCCTGCTTTCTACTGTCAAATTTGGGTGGGTGGAAGGAAATAGCCTCACTTTTGTCTTGTACGTGTTCAAGCGAGGGTGAGAACCCAATAATCGCTGTTCATTTTTTTTTTTTTTTACAGGGAAATCTAAGGCTATGTCTACACTGCACAGTAAAACGTCAGTTTTTTTAGCATTTTTTTTCAGCTTCTTTTTTCTGCTCGTTTTTTTACTGTTCGTATTTGCTAATCATGCTTCCTAAAAAACCGCCCTAGAGCCGGGCCAGACAATTTAGCTACAGGAGTCTATGTTAAGCTCCCGGAGTCTTTTGGCGCTTTTTCATGACGTTTTTTTTCCGCAATTTTCCAATTATGAAACCCTCCCAGGACGACCCAAGTCCAACCTATACTTGGGTAGTTTAATTAGGGTTTTACTGACACTCAAAATTGTACCTTCAAGTTGTCTGATGTGGTCCTTTCTTTGTCCTTTTGTAAATATATGATTCATGCTTTGGCGCTAAGATTATTGCGCAATTCATATATTTTTCGCTTAAAAATACTTTTTTTATGGATCTTGGGCGTCAGCTATCATTTTTTTTTGCAGATTTTGGTGCTTAAAATTTTTTTCATAACATATTTTTGGCGCTAATAAAGTTATTCGCTTCCGACGCCAAAAATAAGTTTTTTTTACAGATTTTGTCCTTAAAACCTTTTCTTAACATATTTTGCGCTATAAAACGTTATCTTGCTTATGACGGCAACAAATATATTTTTTTAGGTTTTTGGTGCTAAAATCCTTTTCTTAACATCTTTGGCGCTTATAACAGTTATCCGCTTCTGACGCCCAAAAATACGTTTTTTTTCTACGGATTTTGGCGCCCAGAATCCGTTTTTTATGGATTTTGGTGACATAATATCCTTTTCTTAACTTATTTTTGGCACTAAAAAGTTTCTCGCCTTCATGACCACACAAATATTTACTGTTTTTTTCTTAGGTTTTTTGGCGCTTGATCCGTTGTTTTATTCGTGGGGGGCCGAGGTTATTATTCCGAAGTGGACGGTTCATTTTTATGGGGCTTAGTTTGGGAGCTCACCGTCTGTCTGCCACAAATTATAAGTGTTTTTTTGGGAATTTGGAGCCCATGATTCACAATTTTTTTTACGACGCAATTTTGGTGCGAAATCAATTTTATTTCATCATATTTTAGCGCGCTAATAAAGTTTATACTCTCGCTATTTTACACACAACAAAATATAAGGTTATTTTTTTCGGTTTTGACGCACAGAATACGTTGTTTTTACACCCGAATCTTTTGAGTGACTTAAAATCCTTTTCTTAACATTTTTGGCCTCGGTGCTATATAATGTTATTCTCGGCTTCTGACGCCGAACTAATACATTTTTTTATTAAAGGATTATAGGGCGCGCCAGAATCCGTTCTTTTTACGGATTTTGAGTGCTAAATAATCCTTTTCTTATCTATGTTTGGACGGCTTAATAAAGTTATCTCGCTTCTGACGCCAATAATACGTTTTTTTATGGCCGATTTTGGCGCCAGAATCCGTTTTCTTATGGATTTGTGTGCTTAAAATCCCTTTTCTTAACCATATTTTGGCGCTAATAAAGTTATTTGCTTCTAGACACCAAATAAATTCGTTTCTTTTTTTCGGGATTTTGGCGCAACGAATACACGTTTTTTTAAATATTTTGGAAGGCTAAAATCCCTTTTCTTAGACATTTTTGGCGTAATAAAGTTATCTCACTTCTGACGCCAATAAAAAATACGTTTTTTTTTACGGATTTCTCGGCGGCCGAACAATTTTTTACGGATTTTGTTCGCTTATATCCTTCTTCTTAACTTATTTTGGCCGCTAATAAGCTTATCTCGCTTCTTACACCAAAAAAATCAGGGTTTTTTTTATGGACTTTTTGACGCCGCAGAATCCGATGTTTTACAGTTTTGAGGAACTAAAATCTTTTCTTAAACATATTTGGCGCTAATAATGTCTATCTCGCTTCTGACGCCGATAATACATTTCGTTTTTAACGGAATTATGGAGCCAGATCCAGTTTTTTTTCTACGGATTTGGTGCTAAAATCCTTTATTAAACATATTTTTTGTCGCTAATAAACAGTTATCTCGCCTTGTGACGCAAAAATACGTTTTCTCTTACGGCTTTTGGCGCCCAGAATCGTTTTTTTACGGATTTGGTGCTAAAATCCTTTTCTTAATCAATATTTTGAGCGCTAATAAAGTTATCTTGCTTCTGACACCATAAAATAACGTTTTTTTTTTTCGGATTTTGGCGCAAGAATCCGTGTGTTTTAAATATTTTGGTGCGCTTAAAATCATGTTATGTTCTCTACCGCTTTTGGGAGCGTTGTATTTGGTTTATATAGTGATTAGCCATTCTTTTGTAAGGGTGGTGGTGTAGGTGTGGGGCGCACTGTTGATTCTGGGGGGTAGGTGTGGTCGTGCTTTTTGAAGGGAGGTTATGTATGGGGGGCTCGATTTTTTGTTATTTACAATCATGTTCTCCTACGTCTTTGATATACACCATGTATAAATTTTCAACATTAATTACGGGTTTTTTGTACGGGAGTGTTTTATCTTTGACTGTTCCGCTGATATCGATCTTTGTCTGATTTTTTTACTGATATTTTGGTGGCGATGATCAGGACATGTCTATAATTTTTTTAATGAGAGGTAGTTAATCATGTGAGGGTTTTTTGGAAGTTTTTATACTATGTATACTAGTTATCTTATATTATATATGAATAACTTTGACGCGTAAAATATAATAGTTTTTTTATTAAAGGATTTTATGTGAGCGGCAGCAGATTCCGTTTGTGCCTGTTTTACGGTATATTTTGTGATGTACGTAGCAATATCCTAATTTCTTTGTTACACATTTTTGGGTCAGCCTAATACGTCAATGTTAGTGTGTTATTTATTTCTCGGCCTTTCTGTACACCCCTAAACGTAAAAATTTTTTGGATTTTTTTATACTCAGGATTTTTGAGATCGCGCCTGTTCGAATCCGACTAGTCTGCCTTTCTTCTGAATTTTATGAATGGACACTTGTTAACAGTTTTGCAGGTTGCGGTTATTTGGGGTGGGGAGGACTTTTATGTTATGTTTTATGCGATGCCATTCGGCGCGTACCAGGGCAACACCTGAGTTAGGTTGTGTATCAGTGATATGGGGGTGGTTTTACGGTGTGTGAGCGAACATTATGATATTGTATCGTGAGGGGTGTTATTCTGGTTTTATGGTAAAGCTTAATTACTTTTCCTAGGTCGGTTTTCTACTATTTTGGCGCTAATAATTAATAAAAATGCAGGTATCTACCGCTTCTGACGACCCAATACAACCAAATATAAATTACCGTTTTTTTTTCATTGGTAACGTATCGTCGATTCTTTGATGAACGCACAGTTTTGTTTTTTTTATGGATTTTCGGAGCACTACAATATATCCTTTCTTAACTAATACTATTCATTATTCTTTAGAGCGTCTTATAAAATAATTGCTAGTTTTATAAATGGGTTTTTATCATTTTTGCACTTCCTGGTACACCGCACTCATTAACTGAATTACCCCAGTATTTTTGTTTTTACGGACCTTTTTGGCGCCATTGTTATCGTTGTTTAAATCAATTTCTGGAGAAGCTAAAACTCCTTTTCTTAATCATTGAGCACTTATTTGGCGCTAATAAAGTGATCTCACTTCTGACGCCCAAAAAAATAAGTTTTTTTTTACAGATTTTTGCCGCCAGAATCAATTTTTATTACGGATTTTGGTTTGCTAATATCCTTTTGTTAAACATATTTTGGAGCCTAATAAAGTTATCTCGCTTCTTACACCAAAAATAGGGTTTTTTTTAAGGGTTTTTGAAGCCAGAATCCGTTGTTTACAGAATTTTGAGGACTAAAAATCATTTTATTAAACATATTTTGGCGCTAATAAACAGTTATCTCGCTTTGCGCTAATAATACATTATTTTTAAAGATTATGGCGCCAGTAATCCGTTTTTTTACGGATTTTGGTCGCTAAAATCCTTTTTTACATATTTTTTATTGGGCGCTAATAAGTTATCTTGCTTTGACAAAAAAATACGTTTTTTTTTTAGGTAATTTTGGCGCAAGAATCAGTTGTTTTAAATATTTGGAGGCCTAAAATCCTTTTCTTAACATCATTTTGGGCTAATAAATGTTATATCGCTTTTGACGCACGAAAATTGTTTTTTTTTTAACGGATTATGGCGCCAGAAATCGGTTTTTTTTAAGGATTTTGTTCTAAAAAATACTCCCTTTTTTTTACATATTTTGAGCGCTAATAAAGTGATCTCGCTTATGACACGCCAAAAAATACATTTTTTTACGGCCTTTGGCGCCAGAAATCCGTTTTTTTACGGATTTTTTGGTGCCTAACAAATCCTTTTCTTAACATATTTTGGCGCTTATATAGTTATCTCGCTTCTGACGCCAAAAATAAATTTTTTACAGATTTTGGCGCCATTAATTTATGCATACATTAAAAAACAGGCATAAAGACAAGCAAAAAACGCTTTTTAAAAACGCGCCAAAAAACGACCTTTTTTTCAGCTACTTTTGACAGGAGGAGACAGAAAACTTAGTTTCATAAACGTTTTTAGTAATTCGTTTTCAGGTCGTTTTTTGTCCACTGCAGTGTAGACATAGCCTAACACCAGGGGACAATATGGGTACAGAGAACAGTGAAAATGTTAAAACAAGTAAAAAATGTCATCCATGTCAGCCAGTATAGGAACACTGGGCTTTGCCATTCCCACGCCATGTCAGGGAATCCGCTAGTAAGATAGCAGGAGTCATTAGGTCACAAAGAAAGTAAAAAAAAATGTTACGCATTTGTCCAACTTGTCAGAAAAAAAACTGGGCTCGTGCCCCTCTCCTCTCGCTCAGGTACCACCTCATCGCAATTCCCATATAATTGACAACTGCATATAATGGGCATAGCATTCCAAAATACTTAATACAATTTTAAAAAATCAAAAAGATGTGGTGGGATTCCCTCCTATTTTAATTTTTTTTCCCCTAGAATTAAACTACTAAAAAACTTGCATTTACAAAACAGCTGATAAAAATATTCCTCTGAATTGTACAAGGGAGGTACAGGAATAGTTACATTGTTTAGTTTATAAGGTTGAAAAAAGACATACGTCCATCCAGTTCAGCCTATTTTGCTAAAGTGTTGATCCAGAGGAAGGCAAAAACTCCCATGAGGCGACTACAATCTGGCAATCAGAACAAATCCCTCAACGACCCCTCTCCAGAATCCTAGTCACTATAACTTGTTATATTATTATGTTCCAGAAACGCATCCAGACCCTTTTTGAACTCTGTTATTGAATTCACCATGACAATTTCCTCTGGCAGAGAGTTCCACCGTCTCACTGCTCTAACAGTAAAGAATCCCTTTCTAGGTTTATGTAGAAACGTTCTTTCCACAAGACATAGAAGATGTCCCCTTGTTCTGGATACAGTCCTGGGTATAAATAAATCTTGAGAGATCTCTATATTGACCTTTAATATATTTAAACATATTTATTATTTCCCCCCGAAGCCGTCTTTTCTCTAAAATAAATAACCCTAATGTTACTAATCTTTCTGGGTATTGCAGTCCACTCAGTACATTTATTATTTTTGTTGCCCGCCTTTGTACCTGTTCAAGCTCTATAATGTCTTTCCTGTGCACTGGTGCCCAAAACTGTCCATGTGTGGTCTAACCAGTGACTTGTGTAATAGGAGAATAATGTTCTCATCATGTGCATCTATGCCCCTTTTAATACAACCCATGATCCTATTTGCCTTGGCAGTTGCTGACTGACACTGGCTGCTACAGTTAAGTTTATTGTCCACCAGGATTCCCAAGTCCTTCTTTATGTCACTTTTATCAGCCTTTTTCCATTTAGCATGTAATCATGTAATGGATTTTTCCTCTCCATGTGTATAACCTTGCATTTATCTATGTTAAACCTCATCTGCCATTTCTTTTCCCAGGCCTCCAACTTATCCAGATCCCTTTGTAATAACTAGAGATTGGCGAATTGATTCTAACGAAGTGGAATTCATTTAAATATTAAAAGCGTTTTTAAATCCAAAAAAATT
>JAODAL010073754.1:0-14627 GCA_025379985.1 Phyllomedusa bahiana
TAAAACCACATTTCCAAATGCCTAAACAAAAAAGGGGAAAAACTTTAAAATGTCATTCTAATTATTTTGAGTTTTTAATGGTAGTCAGTAGCTTTGTTGTTTTAGCTTTTTTGACTGTTGGGGCTTGTTCACACACGTTTTTGTGATCCTTTTAGGGATCCTTTTACGAATCCTAAAACGATCTGAAATTGCGTGTGATTAACTTTTGTTTCAATGGCAAAAGCGATCGCTGTTCCCACGAGTGATTGCCGAGCGTTTTTTCGCGATGCGTTTTTCGATCCTTTAAAGAATTAAAACTTTCAATTCTTCTTGCGTTTTTCGCAAGAGAAATCCCCATAGAAATAATGGAGTGCGTTTTTTGGCATCCCAAAGCGGATGCAAAAGCGCAGCATACTTTGGGTGCGTTTTAGATCCTTTTCGATGCCAAAAACCATCCTAAAACCATTGGATTTAAATTAAATAAAAAATTTTTTTAATAAAAATGTTTGGTTTATATTTAGTTTATAAATGTATGTAAATATATATATTAATATATATATATATAATATATATATATATAAAAAAATTATATAATAGTGTAATATAATAATATATATTATATTTTATATAAAATTTCTATAAAAAATTTTAAATGTAATAATATTAAAATTTTGGAAAAAAGTATATAAATGTACTTTTAATACATATTACATAAATAAAAATATATATAAAATAAAAAATTAATAAAATATAAAAATATAAATAATAATATATATATAAAATGTATACTAATTAATTTTTAAATTTTTAAATATTTAGTTAGAAATTTTTAGTTTATACATGATTTTATTAAATTTAAATTTACAGGGTGGGTTTTTAAAAAATATTGGTTTATTTAAAAAAAAAAAAATAGGGGAGGGGGGGTTTTTAAAAAACATAGGTGTTGTACACTGACGACACTAGGAAAAAAAATTTTTTTTCTTGGTCATTGAAATTTTTATTAATTTAAATTCAGTTTTTTTTGATTTAAATAAACATTTAAAAAACGGATCCAAAAAACGGGTCCGTAAAAACCATGCCCAAAAAGCATCCCAAATTTGCACCAAAAAAGGTCAGCTGTTGCTTTTTTTTGGGTCCCTTTTTTTGGTCAGTTACATCCAGTTTTCGCAGGTTAAAAACGGGTCCGAAAAAAGCATCCAAAATGGATCCAAAAAAGTCGTGTGAACAACCCTTATACTTAGATATCAATATTGCCAACATTTCTCCTATACTTATAGAAATATCTCCCACCTTTTCCCTTTTTCTTTTCCCCTTTTCTCCTCTCATTTTATTTATTTTTTTTTATAATATTTTGGGGGCAAACTTTAACACCTTCGGGAATATCTGCCAACATTGACTTTTTCTGATTCGCCTTTCAAAGTCGTCTTTTTTTTAAACTGCGCATGTCCTTTTTTTGCCCTTGCCGGGTTAGCGGAAATTTAGAATTGCCCCTGCCCGGGACTTGTTCTTTTACATCCGTCCGGGATTCATCTGACCGGACTTTCAAAGGGAGTGATGCTTTTTGGGGCGTCCTCAGTTTTTTTTGGCGTTATACCTAAAAGGGTAGTAAATGGTTTTACGTCATAATGTTTTCTTTTAAAGTGTGTATATAGCTAGAACTATTCTCTGACACTATGCCATAGTAAGGGAACAAGTACCCGAAACGCTGGGTTCTTTTCGTGTTAATTTAGCAGTATTTGCTGCACCCTTCTCACAGGACACATCTGTTTTTGCCCACGGCACCAATAAATTGGTGTTTTTTATCATTTTTTAAATTTTTCCCAACCTCCTTTCGCTGGGCCAACCGTTATTTAACTTAAGCCTTTACTCGCGGGACTGGGGCAGGGACGTGCGACACAGGGGTCTCCTTAATCCCGTAATATAGAGGTTTAGCTACTCATTGTTTCTTTTTTTCAAACTATTGGAGTTTTTACACTTCAGGCCCCCCTTCCGACAGGTTATGGGGTTCTACACTTCAGGCTCCCACTTCCCGTTCAGGCTGTGGGCGGTTCTACAGCTTAAAAGGTTCCATTTCCCTGTTCAGGCTGTGGGGTTCTACAGCTTCAGGCACCCACTTCCTATACAAGCATGGGTGGTTCTACAGCTTCAGGCTCCCACTTTCCTGTTTCGGGCCTCGGGCGGCTCTACAGTTTTTAGGCTCCCACTTCCTGTTCAGACTGTGGGAGTTCTACAGCTTTAGGCTCCCACTTCCTGCCCAGCTGTGGGCGGTTAGTTAATATGGTTGAAAAAAGACAAGTGTCCATTGGTGGTTGTTTTTATTTACGTTTGCCTGTATGTATTCAGTTAATCAGTGTGGTTGGAGTACCCCTTTAAGGACCGCACCATTTGGGGGTTTTCATTTCCCTTTTTTTACTCCCCACCTTTTAAGAGCTTTAACTTTTTAAACATTTTTCCATGATCACATGACGTAACTTTATATTTTATTTAGGAGGTTTTCCTGAAAATCTCAGGTTTAGAGTCCAGACCCCATTGTGACCGTGTGCAGTGCAGGCGTGGTGGAAGCAGACAATGGACTGTGCCTCTAAATCCATTATATTCCTGTAATCGGCTCCAGTCATGGCTGTCCTTGTCGCCTGCAGGCCGCTGTGATGGGAGGATGCTGAGGCCGGAGAAGGGCAGCCCGTCCCGAGCCAACGAAGTCATCAGCCCCGAGATCCTAAAGATGCGGGCGGCATTATTTTGTATTTTCACCTACCTCGATACCAAGACTCTGCTGCGGGTGGCTGAGGTCAGCAGGGACTGGAAGTTTGTGGCTCGGCATCCGGCTGTGTGGACTCGGGTTTTTCTAGAGAACGCCAGGGTGTCCCCCAAGGTAAGTGGCGGGGTGGGGGGAATCCATTATATAACTCCAAGCTTGAACTGACCCACAGGGGAAACCATCGGTGGACTCCTGGGCACATAGGGATCACTGAGAATTGTAGTCCTCAGGCTGCTTTTCAGGGAGAAAGGCAGAGAAAGAGAAGGAGAAAGCAAGAGGCATGTAAAGAAGCTGTAGGGTGGGCCCCAAGAATGAACTCTACTGATGGGCTTCAACAGTCATCTCCACTGGTGGGCCCCAGGAATCAACTCCACTGGTGGCCCCAAGAATGAACTGCACAGGTGGGCCCCACAATTCAACTGCACTGGTGGGCCCCAATACTCAACGGCACGGGTGGGCCCCAATCATCAACTCACCTGGTGGGCCCCAAAAATCAACTGCACTGGTGGGCCCCAAGAATCAACTCCACTGGTGGCTCCAAGAATCAACTCCACTGGTGGGCCCCAAGAATCAACTCCACTGGTGGGCCCCAGGAATCAACTCCACTGGTGGGCCCCAGGAATCAACTCCATTGGTGGGCCCCAGGAATGAACTCCATTGATGGGCCCCAAGAATCAACTTCCTGGTTGGGCCCCAAGAATCAACTCTACTGATGGGCTTCAACATTCATCTCCACTGGTGGGCCCCAGGAATCAACTCCACTGGTAGCCCCAAGAATCAACAGCACTGGGGGCCCCAAGAATCAACTCCACTGGTGGGCCCCAAAAATCAGCTCCACTGGTGACCCCAAGAATGAGCTCCACTGGTGGCTCCAAGAATCAGCTGCATTGGTGGGCCCCAAGAATTAACTCTACTGATGGGCTTCAACAGTTATCTCCACTGGTGGGCCCCAAGAATCAACTTCACAAGCAGGCCACAAACAAAGATCATCTCCACTGGTGGCCCTCAATAATCAACTCCACAGGTGGCCCCCAATAATCATCTCCACTGGTGGCCACAAGAATCATCTCCACTGGTGGGTCCCAAAAAATCAACTCCACTGGTAGACCTAAGAATCATCTTCACTGGTTGACCCCCAAGAATGATCTTCACTGCTGTGCCCCAAAAATCAACACCACCGGTGGACCCCAAAAATAACACCACTGGTGGATCCCAAGAATCAGCTACAATCAGCTACACTGATCAAGAATCAACCTCCTGGTGGCCCCCAAGACTCAACTCCACTGGTGGGCCCCAAGAATCAACTCCACTGGTGGGCCCCAAGAATCAGCTCCACTGGAGGGGCCCAATAATCCACTCCACTAGTGGACCCCAATAATCAGCTTGTGTGCCCAGGAATCAACTCCACTGGTGGGCTCCAAGAATCAACTCCACTGGTGGGCCCAAGACCCAACTCCACTGGTGGCCTCAAAAATCGGCTCCACTGGTGGGGCACAAAAATCCACTCCACTAGTGGGCTTCAAGAATCAGCTCCACTGGTGGGCCCAGGAATCAAGTCTACTGGTGGCCCCAAGAATCCACTCCACTGGTGGGCACCAAGAATCAACTCCACTGGTGGACCCCAAGAATCTGCTCCACTGGTGGCCCCAAGAATCAACCCCACTGGTGGGCCCAGGAATCAAGTCTACTGGTGGCCCCAAGAATCCACTCCACTGGTGGGCCCAGGACTCATCTCCACTGGTGGGCCCCAAGAATCTGCTCCACTGGTGGCCCCAAGAATCTGCTCCACTAGTGGCCCCAAGAATCAACCCCACTGGTGGGCCCAGGACTCATCTCCACTGGTGGGCCCCAAGAATCTGCTCCACTGGTGGCCCCAAGAATCAACCCCACTGGTGGGCCCAGGACTCATCTCCACTGGTGGGCCTCAAGAATCAGCTCCACTGGTGGGGCCCAAGAATTAACTTTACTGTTGGGCTCCAAGCACTCCAATCCGATTCTGGACAGCTTCTATAGCTGGATTAAGGAAATTACCTCATGGGGCAACCATAAGTGAACCATAAAGGAGACACTATGAGAAACCTGGACATCATAGAGCCAACATATCGGGGCCTTCTGCTGTGCCCACCACTGTCAGGAACAAACGGGGACATTGATCGGGCGTCTGCACTGTTGCTCTTCTTTCCCGCAATAGTCTGTTATGGTATCACAAAAAACCAACAAATTAATAATTCCTGGACTAACCAAATATTAACACTAAATCCAAATATAATCACACAGGATATCAAATAATATAAGATACTAAATCATTTTTTATTTGTTAAATTATCTTAAAAAATACAAGACATACATTAAAAAAATGCAATCCTATTATTTTGTATTTTTTAAGATAAATCAATAAAAAATGATTGAATATTTTATGTTTCTTGATATCCTGTGCGATTGTATTCAGATTCATTGTCTGTTGTGACCTATCTCCGGACACACTCACATTACAAGCTCAAGGCACTTTAATAAGTTTTGTGCACCCCTCACTTATGGACACTTTACATGGACTCCTCCAGAGTATAGCGCTGGGCAGCATGCAGAGGTACCAATAAGTAAATCTGCAGACAGGGCTCTAACCTCAATCCTGTACAGAGTATACGACTCCAATCCCTATACACACAATATGCCTGCAAAACAGTAACATCAGCGCTCCTCTCTTACCTCCAAACACCCCCTGCTGCAGAAGCTGAATGTGCTGGAGACCTGGACTCCGCTCTGACAAATAACCTCTGTCATTATCCTCTTTTCGTTCTGCAGTTTCTGGTTACCCTGTCACAATGGTGCACACAGACCCACTCCCTGACCCTGCAGAACCTCAAACCTCGGCAGAGAGGGAAGAAGGAAACCAAGGAAGAATACATGAAAAGCACAAGGTGACACGTCTGTCCCAAAGTACAAGAATATAACTACTATAATACTGCTCCCAAAGTACAAGAATATAACTACTATAATACTGCCCCCTATGTACAAGAATATAACTACTATAATACTGCCCCCTATGTACAAGAATATAACTGCTATAATACTGCCCTCTATGTACAAGAATATAACTACTATAATACTGCCTCCAAAGTACAAGAATATAACTACTATAATACTGCCCCCTATGTACAAGAATATAACTACTATAATACTGCCCCCTATGTACAAGAATAAAACTACTATAATACTGCTCCCATGTACAAGAATATAACTAAATATAATACTGCTCCTAAAGTACAAGAAATAACTACTATAATCCTGCTCCTATGTAAAAAGAAAAAAACTACTATAATACTTCCCCCCAAGTACCAAAATATAACTACTATAATACTGCTCCTATGTAAAAGAATATAAAACCCCTATAATAATGCCCCCTATGTACAAAAATATAACTACTATAATACTACCCCTATGTACAAGAATATAACTACTATAATACTGCCCCCTATGTACAAGAATATAACTACTATAATCCTGCTCCTATGTATAAGAATATAACTACTATAATACTGCCCCCTATGTACAAGAATATAACTACTATAATACTGCCCCCTATGTACAAAAGAATATAAAATACTAAAATCCTGCTCCTATGTTTAAGAATATAACTACTATAATACTGCCCCCTATGTACAAGAATATAACTACTATAATACTGCGCCCTATGTAAAAGAATATAACTACTAAAAATACTGCCCCTATGTACAAGAATATAACTACTATAAATAACTGCCCCCTATGTACAAGAATTTTAAAAATACTATAATACTCCTCTATGTACAAGAAAATAAATACTATAATACTGATCCTATGTACAAGAATAAAAAACTACTATAATACTGCCCCCTATTACAAGAATATAACTACTATAATACTGTCCCCTATGTACAAGAATATAACTACTAAAAAATCCTGCTCCTATGTATAGAGAATATAACTACTATAATACTGCCCACCCTATGTACAAGAATAAAAACTACTATAAATACTGCTCCCTATGTACAAGAAATAAACTACTATAATACTGCCCCCTATGTACAAGAATTTTAAACTACTATAATACTGTCCCTAGTACAAGAAAATAAATACTATAAAACTGCTCCTAAGTACAAGAAAAATAACTACATAATAAATGCCCCCATTGTACAAGAATATAACTACTAAATACTGTCCTCTATGTACAAGAAATAACAACTATAATACTGCTCCCTATGACAAGAATAAAAACTACTAAAATACTGTCTCATATGAACAAAAATATAACTACTATAATACTGCCCCCTATGTACAAGAATATAACTACATAATACTGTCCTCTATGTACAAGAATATAACTACTATAATACTGCTCCTATGTACAAGAAATAACTGCTATAATACGCCCCCTATGTACAAGAATATAACTACGAAAATCTGCCTCCTATGTACAAGAATAAACACTATAAAAACTGCCCCCATGTACAAGAAAATAACTACTATAATACGCCCCCTATGTACAAGAATATAACTACTATAATACTGCTCCTATGTACAGCAATATAACTACAATAATACTGCCCCTTAATTAACAGGAATATAACTACTAAAAATACTACCCTCTATGTACCCAAAAATATAAACTACTATAATACTACACACTATGTACAAGAATATAACTACTATAATACTGCTCCTATGTTTAGGAATATAACTCCTATAATACTACACACTATGTACAAGAATATAACTACTATAATGCTGCCCCCCATGTACAAGAAAATAACTACTATAATGCTGCCCCCTATGTACAAGAATATAACTACTATAATACTGCCCCTAAGTACAAGAATATAACTACTATAATACTGCTCCTATGTACACGAATATAACTGCTATAAATACTGCCCCCTAAAGTACAAGAATATAACTACTATAATACTGTCCCCTATGTACAAGAAAATAACTACTATAATACTTTCCCCCTATGTACAAGAATATAACAACTATAATACTGCTCCCTATGTACAAGAATATAACTACTAAAAATACTGCCTCCTATGAAAAAGAATATAACTACTATAATACAAACCCTCTATGTTTCAAGAAAATAACTACTATAATACTGCCTACTATGTACAAGACATAACTACTATAATACTGCCCCCATGTACATAAATATAACTACTATAATACTGCCTCCATGTACAAGAAGATAACTACTATAATACTGCGCCTATGTACAACAATATAACACAAAAATACTGCTCCTATGTACAAGAATATAACTACTATAATACTGCCCCCTATGTACAAGAATATAACTACTATAATACTGCCCCCTATGTACAAAATATAACTACTATAATACTGGCCCCTATGTACAAAATAAACTACATAATACTGCCCCCTATGTACAAGAAAATAACTACTATAATACGCCCCCAAAGTACAATAATAAAACTACTACAATACTGACCACCATGTACAAGAATATAACAAATATAATACTGCCCCCAAAGTACAAGAATATAACTACTATAATACTGCTCCTGATGTACAAAGAATATAACTACTATAATACTGCCACCATGTACAAGAATAAAACTACTATAATACTGCCCCCTTTGTACAAGAATATAATGACTATAATACTTTTCCCATGTACAAGAATATAACTACTATAATACTGCCCCCTAAAGTACAAGAATATAACACTATAATAACTGCCCTATGTACAAAATATAACTACCCATAATACAGCTCCTTTGTACAAGAATATAACTACTATAATAATGCTCCTATGTACAAGAATATAACTACTATAATACTGCCTCCTATGTACAAGAATATAACTACTATAATACTGCCCTCTATGTACAAAAATAAAACTACTATAATACTACCCTCTATGTACAAGAATATAACTACTATAAACCTGCCCCCTATGTACAAGAATATAACTACTATAATACTGCCCCCATGTACAAGAAAATAACTACTATAATACAGCCCCCATGTACAAGAATATAACTAATATAATACTGCCTTCCTATGTACAAATATAACTAATATAATAATTCTCTTATTTACAACAATATAACTACTATAAAAACTGCTCCTAATACAAGAATATAACTACTATAATACTGCCCCCTATTTTACAAGAATTAACTACTATAATACTGCCCCCTATGTACAAGAATATAACACTATAAAAACTGCATCCTATGTAACAAGAATATAACTACTATAATACTGCCCTAGTACAAGAATATAACTACTAAAAAAACTGCCCCCATGTACAAGAATATAACTACTATAATACTGCCCCCTATGTACAAGAATATAACTACTAAATACTGCTCCTATGTACAAGAATATAACTACTATAATACTGCCCCCTATGTACAAGAATATAACTAAATATAATACTGCTCCTATGTACAAGAATATAATTACTATAATACAGCTCCTTTGTACAAGAAATAAAATACTATAATACTGCTCCTATGTACAAGAATAAAAACTACTAAAAATACTGCCCCGTATGTACAGTAATAAAAAAACTAAAATACTGCCGCTATGTACAAGAAATAAACTACTTAAATACTGCCTCTATGTACAAGAATATAACTACTATAAAAACGCCTCCTATGTACAGGGAAAATAACCACTATAATACTGCCCCTATGTACAAGAATATAACTAGTTAATACTGCCTCTATGTACAAAATATAACTACTATAAACTGCTCCCTAAAGTACAAGAATATAACTACTATAATACCACCCCCTATGTACAAGAATATAACTACTATAATACTGCCCCTATGTACAAGAATATAACTACTATAATACTGATCCTATGTACAAGAATATAACTACTATAATACCACCCCCTATGTACAAGAATATAACTACTATATTACTGCCCCTATGTACAAGAATATAACTACTATAATACTGATCCTATGTACAAGAATATAACTACTATAATACTGCTCCTATGTACAAGAATATAACTACTATAATACGCTCCTATGTACAAGAAAAATAACTACTATAATACTGCCCCCTATGTACAAGAATATAACTACAAAAAAACAGCTCCCAAAGTCCAAAAAAATAACTACTAAAATACTGCCCCCTATTACAAGAATAATAACTACTTTAATACTGCATCCTATGTACAAGAATATAACTACTATAATACTGCTCCAAATTTAGAGAATTTAACTACTTTAATACTGCCCCCTATGTACAAGAATGTAACTACTATAATACTGCCCCATATTTACAAGAATATAACTACTATAATACTGCTCCTATGTACAAGAATATAACTACTATAAATACTGCTCCTATGTACAAGAATATAACTACGATAATACTGCCTCCTATGTACAAGAATATAACTACTATAATACTGCCCCCTTTGTACAAGAATATAACTACTATAAATACTGCCCTATTAAAAAGAATTAACTTTCTATAATGCTGCCTCTATGTACAAGAATATAACTACTATAATACTGCTCCCTATGACAAGAATATAACACTATAAACCGCCCCCTATGTACAAAGAATATAAAATACTATAATACCGCCCCCTATGTTCAAGAATATAACTACTATAATACTGCTCCCTATGTACAAGAATATAACTACTATAATACCGCCCCCTATGTACAAGAATATAACTACTATAATACCGCCCAATACATACAAAAATATAACTACTATAATACTGCTTCCTATGTACAGAAAAATAACTACTATAATACTGTCTACTATGTACAAGAATATAACTACTATAATACTGCTCATATTACAAGAATATAACTACTATAATACCGCCCCCTATGTACAAGAATAAAACTACTAAATACTGCCCCCAAATTTCAGGAAAATAACTAATATAATTTCTGTCCTCTATGTAAAAAGAATATAACTACTATAATACGCCCCTATATACAAGAATAAAACTACTATAATACTGCCCCCTATGTACAGGAATATAACAAATATAACACTGTCCTCTATGTACAAGAATATAACTACTATAAAACTGACCCCTATGTACAAGAATATAACTACTATAATACTGCTCCATGTACAAGAATATAACTACAATAATACTGCCCCTATGTACAAGAATATAACTACTATAATACTGCCCCTACAGCTCTTGGCTGACTCTCACATGCTGTTATTAGGGGTTGTCTTGAAACGGGCCTGGAGTCTCTGCTCAAAGCAACAGGGGGGAATTTGTTAATACTGCGGATATCCCACTGTCCGAACATCCTGACTGACCGATCCCTCTGGTTGGCGAGCTGCTACTGTCGGGCGCTGCAGGCCGTCACATACAGGTGAGAAAACGTTTTACTTTGTAGTTTTGCAAAAAAAATTATATGTGGGTGATATATACAGTGAAGGAAATAAGTATTTGACCCCTTGCTGATTGTGTAAGTTTCCCACTGACATAGACATGAACAGTCTATCATTTTAAGGGGAGGTTAATTTTAACATTTAGAGATAGAATATCCAAAATAAATCCAGAAAATTGTATAAATTATAGAAATTTATTTGCATTTTGCAGTGAGAAATATTTGATCCCTCTGACAAACAAGACTTAATAATTGTTGGCAAAACTCTTGTTGGCAAGCACAGCAGTCAGAAGTTTTTTGTAGTTGATGATGAGGGTTTTCGCACCTGCAGAGGAATTTTGGGTCCACTCCTCTTTGCAGATCATCTCTAAATCGTTAAGATTTTGAGGCTATCGCTTGGCAACTCGGAGCTTCAGCTCCCTCCATAATTTTTCTATGAGATTAAGGTCTGGAGACTGGCTGGGCCACTCCATGACCTTAATGTGCTTCTTTTTGAGCCGCTCCTTTGTTGCCTTGGCTGTATGTTTTGGGTCATTTTCTTGCTGGAAGACCCAGCCACCACCCATTTTTAAAGTCATGAAAGAGGGTGTCACTCAGGATTTTACAGTCCATGGCTCCATTCATTCTCCCATTGATGCGATGAAGTAGTCCTGTGCCCTTATAACAGAAACCCCCCCTCCCTCCCCAAACATACTGTTTTCACCTCCCTGCTTGACAGTGGGGACGGTGTCTTTGGGTCAAAGGTGGCATTTCTCTTCCTCCAAACACAGAGTTGAGTTAATGCCAAAGAGCTGAATTTTTGTCTCATCTGACCACATCACCTTCTCCCAATCACTCCCAGAATCCTCCAGCCCTTCATTAAACAAACTTCAGGCGGGGCTGCACATGCCCCCTTCTTGAGCAGGGGGACCTTGCAGGCACTGCAGGATTTTAACACATTACGCCGTAATGTGTTACCAGGGGTTTTCTTGGTGACTGTGGTCCCAGCTGCCCTGAGATCATTAACAAGTTACCCCCGTGTAGTTTTAGGCTGATCTCTCCCCTTCCTCATGATCAAGGATACACAACGAGGTGAGATTTTGCACGGTGCCCCAGATCGATGTGGATTGACAGTCATTTTGTATTTCTTCCATTTTCTTACTATTGCACCAACAGTTGTTTTCTTCTCACCCAGCCTCTTACTTATGGTTTTGAAGCCCATTCCAGCTTTGTGCAGGTCTATGATCTTGTCCCTGACATTCTTAGAAAGCTCTTTGGTCTTGCCCATGTTGTAGAAGTTAGAGTCTGACTGATTGAGTCTGTGCACAGGAGTCTTTTATAAAGGTGACCGTTTAAGACAGCGTCTGTAATGCAGGTAACGAGTTGATTAGGAGTCTAACTGGTCTGTAGGAGCCAGAACTCTTTATGGTTGGTAGGGGATCAAATACAGTGAGTCCCCGACTTACGTCGTTCCGACTTACGTCTGTCCCCTAGTTACGAACGGGGACCGGAACGACGCAAGCCAGGGACCGCTGATAGCGTCCGAGCGCTGCGGTTGCCCAGGCGCTATCAGCAATCTTTGCAGCTGCACGCGACTCCTGGGAGCACATGCAGCTGACTCTGCGGTCCCCGTCAGTGTCCAGGCACTGCCCTGGCCCGGGCACCGGCGAGGATCGCTTCGGCTCTATGCGACTCCTCATGGAGCGCATGGAGCAGAAGCCTCTATAGCGGAGCAGAGAGCGAGCGCTCCCTGCTCCGCAATAGAACTCCGGAAGGCCGCAAGCAGGCATGCGACCTACCGGCGTCTCCGGTACAGGCAGCGCGCGATGTCATCACGCTGCCTGCGCGGCCTTATGACATCACTGGCCTGCGCCAGAAGACTGAGAGCGGAGCCGCAGAGACCGAGCCGCAGGTAAGCCTCGGAGCAACGGGGGAGCGAGTTGAGTATTTGTTTTTTTTAATAAGCCCTGCCTATATCTGCCTATGGGGGACATACCCGCCTATAACTATCTATGGGGGACATACCTGCCTATAGCTACCTATGGGGGACATACCTGCCTATAACTATCTATGGGGGACATACCTGCCTATAACTATCTATGGGGGGACATCCTGCCTATAACAATCTATCCCGGACATACCTGCCTATAACTATCTTTTGGCGGCCCTACCTGCCTATAACTATCTATGGGGACATACCTGCCTATAGCTACCTAGGGGGGACATACCTCCCTTTAAACTATCTATGGGGGACATACCTGCCTATAACTATCTATGGGGGACATACCTGCCTATAACTACTATGGGGACATACCTTGCCTGTAGCTACTATGGGGGACATACCTGCCTATAACTATCTATGGGAGACATACCTGCCTAAACTATCTATGGGGACATACCGCCTGTAGCTATCTATGGGGGACATCCCTGCCGTAGCTATCTATGGGGGACATACCTGCCTATAGCTATCTATGGGGACATCCCTGCCAATAGCTACCTATGGGGGACAAACCTGCCTATAACTATCTATGTTGGACATACCTGCCTATAACTATCTATGGGGACATACCTGCCTATAACTATCTATGGGGGGACATACCTGCCTATAACTATCTATGATGGACATACCTGCCTGTAGCTGCCTATGGGGGACATACCTACCTGTAGCTATCTATGGGGGACATACCTGCCTATAGCTGCCTATGGGGGACATACCTGCCTGTAACTATCTATGGGGGACATACCTGCCTATAACTATCTATGATGGACATACCTGCCTATAACTATCTATGGGAGACATACCAGGCTATACCTGCCTATGGGGGACATAACTGCCTATAGCTGCCTATGGGGGACATACCTGCCTATACCTGCTAGGGGGGACATACCTGCCTATACCTACCTATGGGGGACATAATTGCTATGGGGGACATATACCTGCCTATGGGGGACTTACCTGCCTATACCTGCTATGGGGGACATATACCTGCCTATACCTGCTATGAGGGACCTATACCTGCCTATAGCTGCTATGGGGGACATATACCTGCTAGGGGACATATAAGAACGAACCTACAGTCCCTAACCCGTATGTAACCCGGGGACTGCCTGTACTTATTTCTCTCAGCAAAATGCAAATAAATTTATATAATTTCTACAATGTTATTTTCTGGAGTTTATTTTGGATATTTTATCTCTCAACGTTAAAATTAACCTTCCCTTAAAATTTTAGACGGTTCATGTCTTTTTCAGTGGGCAAATTTACACAATCAGCAAGGTGTCAAATAATTATTTCCTTCACTGTATATGCTATATACTGTGTGGGTGATATATACTGTATAGTGTCGGGGTTACATACTGTGTGTGGGTGGTATATACTGTGTAGTGTGTGGTTGGTATATACTGTATAATGTGTGAGTGGTATATACTCTACACTGTGTGGGTGGTATATACTGTGTGGATGATATATACTCTGGGTGGTATATGCTATATACTGTGTGAGTGGTATAGACTCTCTTA
>JAODAL010073755.1:0-14626 GCA_025379985.1 Phyllomedusa bahiana
AAAATTTTTTTTTTTTTGATATTGTATTATGTATGTAACCCCCTTTTTGAATGTACAGCGCCCTGGAATCAATGATGCTTTACAATAAATAATAATACTAATACTGTTGGAAACCATGGCAAACACCACTGTGATAACCAACTGTAACAAGTAGCTGCAAAATGTTTAGCAAATACTGATGAATTTAATTCAAAACATTAGCTTGTAGATGTAGACTATAGTTTTTTTTAATAACAGTATGGAAAAATACCACAATTATGCTTTCCCTTATGGAACAATGACTGGACATTCACCTAAAAACAATTCTGTTGTTGAATAAATGCTTTATTCAATAATTGCAAAGGCAGCAAAACATCCCTAAACCATAACACCACTACTAGTATGTCAGGCAGTGTTCACCTACCATTATAACTCTGACAGAAGGCTATGCCAAATTTCTATTTATAGGCATACAATGGCATAAGTCTACAACTGACTTCCATTCCAAAAATGTATATACCACATGGTATATGTCTTTTCCAGTACCTTGCAGTACACTAGGCAAATATATAACAGAACTGCTTTTCTGGCAAAAACCAGGTAAATGAGGCCATACGGATATCTTAAGCATAGTTCACAAATGATATGTAAAAATAAAAAAATTATGTTCTTACTTCAGTATACCCTCTTTATCTTATGCCAGACTCATGTTTGACTCAGTCCATTTTCTTGAATCCCATTTTTGCCTAGCCCATTGTAGATGCATTGGACACTTTCTTATGTTTATAAGTATTAAAGCTGTCTTTTTTTTTTTTTTTTTTTTAAAGCATTCAGTTTTTATTGAAAGACTTCAATTACAGAGAGTACATGAGCAAATACATCAAACAAGCAAGGTTAATGAGAAGGGAACAAAGTAAAGGACTGCCAAGTGATACCGATAGTACACAGCTAAGGTTATAAAATCAGCATAAACAATAATTATATTTGACATTGTGAATTAATTCACTTAACCTTTAAAGATATTCTCTTGGATCAATAAGAGATGCAATATGTTTTTGTTTTCTTAGATGCCAACGGCAATGAAAACTAAGGAGATTACCTTTTCAACTAACCAAAGCTTTTTCATTTAGACAAGCATAGTCTACATGGTAGTGCAGTTCAGGTATTAAAAGAAGGGATACCGCTTTCCAAGATTTAGTTAACATCTGTCTAGCTGCTAAAACAAAATGCCCCAGGACATTACCTACAAGAATTCGGAAATGGTTAAGACAAAAATAATATAGATAAACTGGAGTTAGGGCATGTCCCCACGGCAAGGGTTTTCGGCCGGTTTTTCAGCCGGTTTGCGGTTTTTCAGACCGCCTGAAAAACCGCCGAAAAATGAGCTAATTGTGCCCCTATGTAATACCCGTGCAGCAGTCCACACTGTACGGGTGTTCCGTCGGTTTTTTGCGCCGGCGGTAAAACATTATAGAAGCACAATCTTCCGTCCGAAAACCGGACGGAATGTGTGCTTCTAAATGGGAGGGGGGAGGGCTTTTCTCCGCTCATCGCCGGTATTTGTCCACTGCCGTGGGGATGCGCCCTTCTAGGTTAAAGCCCAACAGAATGTTCTAACAAAAGGGGAGTTTCACCTCATGAATATACATGTACTCCAGTAGCCACAACCACTTCTGCAAAATATAGAAGAGGGATTTGTCATAGAAATCTATATTGAGGTTAAATAATAATGAAAAATAAACTTATAGACACATATGTAAACAGATATAACTAATCATATGCAGGCCTTCAAGTGAGTTTTGCAATAATAGAGATATATCAAAATCAGTTTCCCACAAAAAAATAGGATGTAACAAAAGGTAATCTGTAAACTTATTGCAGAACCAAAAGATACATTTTTGAGCACTGAGTTTATAACATTGTTTTGAATACAGACATTACTGAATGATAAAGAGTGGGGAAAGCCAAATTCTTCTAAAAAAAAAAAAATCACAGCATGATAGATGAAATGTAGGTGACAATTCGTGAAAGGAGAACAATCCCACTTCCTGACACCCAACACAGAGTAGATGAAGAAAGTGAATTTTGCTGAATTCTTATCAATTGGCTGTTTAAGAAGGTAGTGACAGACTTTCCATATGGTAAAGGAAATAGGCTGGGGATCGCCATAGAACTTTTAAGTCTTATGAAAGAAATTAGAGGTAAAATTAAATTTACAACTTTTTAATTTCCAGCTAATTTTATTACATTTAGGAAACAACAAAAAATGTAAAATGATCCAAAATGGGGGCCATGTAATACTTAAAGGGGTTGTTCCATCACAGACATCGATGACTTATTGATAGAATATGCCCTCAATGTCAGATAGGCTCAGGTTCTGGAGGTAGTTCCTGCGCCTATCTCCAAAATGGGCCCTTGAAATTCCCTGTTCTAATTGGAGAAATGGCTGTGCTTGAGCGATCATGCTCCATCTATTTCAAGCAGAGTACGGAGTACAGCCGAGCGATTGCATTTGTCTGCGCTTGGAACGCCCATGGAAATGAATAGAGAGTAACTGCACAAGTACGGTCATTTCTCCATTACGAGGGGAGTTTTGGAGACTCGTACCGATCTCTTTTCTTTTAATTAGTTTTGATTAAGCCAAATAAAATCTCTCGGAGATTAATCCAATGTACAGTCTCAATATTACATACAATCACAAATCATACAATAAAGACTAAGTTTTGTAATACATCCGTTTCTCAGATTTTCAATTTATCATTCCAGTCTTTCCCATTTTAACTCCTCCCATTCCCCAAATTTTAACATGAACAACCACCAAATATCTTCACATAGTTATATAAATGTTATAAAGTAGAGGTGTTATAAAGTCTCTAGCTATTCACTAAAAAGCGCAAATTGTAGCCCAGTTGGATGGGGCTCTATAGGTTAGGGTTTAGAATGGTAATTTATCTAACAAGCAGCCAGTTGGGGTACAGAAAGAGGTTGGCATTTGAAGTGCTGGAGAAACAGTGAATACCTCAAGAGTTTAGGACAAGGTAATGCAGGTATTCCGGTTTGTTCAGTAGTAGGACACAGACAAGGTTATTTCAGTAATCAACCCAGATGACTATAGCACAAGAATTTGCATTTTAGTGTATTGTGCATAGGGTAAGTAAAAAAAAGAGTGAAAGACACAAATGGTATATTAACCTGCAGTACTAGACACAACACATGGATAAATATATACTGCTTCTTTCTGGTTATTAAACCAAACAAAAGGCAACCTTTTTTCTAACCTCATACAGCAGTTGCAATCAATACTATTAAATCAAAGTAACATCAAAGTCAAAATATTATTCAAAGTTACTTAACAATACTTTCTATGCTAAATACTAATAAAGGAGAACATTATAAACATATTTTGCATAGACCAAATGACATTTCACAAGTATATTGTTAAATTAAACAGTAATGACTATCGGCCGAATTCACTGTCACTGTTAGTAACTAGGTGAACAATTATTGTAGCTCAAGAGATGAAATTATGATTCACTTGTACATCTTGCTGAAGGATAGAAGAGCACTTCAAGTCTTCCATGGTATAAATATCAGGCATGTTTAACATGAGCTGAAGTGCATCAGTGTAACCAAAGAGTTGATGAAACTTAGCTGCTTGCAAAGCCCTCTATTATTAAGCACTGACAAGTTGCTTCCAAATCCTTGTGACTATATGAATAGCTCATCTCTAGAATATTCAAACTTGTAATTGTGTCCCTAAGCTCCTCAATGGTGTGCCCAAGATTTCTCCAGCTTTTTGCTGGTCATTGTTTTCCTCTTACCATTCTTCTCTTCTTGTGTGATTTCCTTGTCAGAAGTATCGACAAATGTCTTCACAAAAGTTCAAAGGCGTCAATTATTTGCCTGTCCTGCTTTATTGTCCAATTTTCACATGCATAAATGGCCAAAAGCGATCGTCTGCATAATTGTGACCTTTGCTTCCACAGAAAAAAAATGACCTTTAGCATAATTTTTAGTTTAAAGGGATATTTTTGTAATATGCATCACTTCTATCCCAAGAATACTCAAATTTACCTTTCCTGCCCAGATGTTCGTTTTCTACATTTCAGGATTCCAGAGTGTCAACCAGCCATATCTTCCTTCTTTTCCACCTGCTTTCTAAAACTCAACAGCTTCTCCCCCCCCTCTCAACCTCTTTATCAAAGCTTACCATCATAGTCAACGGCTCCTTGCTTTATCCAGTCCTACAGGTTCAAAGACTTGGGGTAACCTTTCACACTGCCCTGTGCTTCAACCTTTCAATCCCTAAGTATCCACCTCAAAAACATTTCTTGAATCCACCCTTTCTTCATCTTAACAATACAAAAATTCTAGTTTATGCTCGTCATCTTCTGCTTGGACTACTGAAGCAACCTTCTCTATAATATTCCATCTAACACTCTTGCTCTTCTTCAATCTATGTGCAACTGCTGTCCAGTAATCCACCCCTATCCATGTTACTCTTTTGCCTCTCCCCTCTGCCAGTCTCTTCAGTGGCTGCCCACAGCCTAGCAAATTCAGTTTAAACTATTAACCGTGACATACAAGACTCATAATAACCTGTCCCTTCATATATCTCTTAATTAATCTCCCGACACCTCCCTTCATGTAATCTCCAATACTCACAGAACCTTCTTCTCTGCTCACTCTTTCTTAGCTCCTCACACAACCATCTGCACGATTCGTCCTGTGCATCCCCCATACTTTGGAACTCATACACCCAACAAATCAGATTTTCTTCCACCTTTGAAAGTAACGTGAAAACACATCTCTAAAGGAAACCCTTTAAAATACAACTGCCATTACACTACCATGAAAACAATTCTTTCCCTTTCCCTCACCTCCTGTCACCTCTCCCCTCCCTAGTAGATTGTTAGCCACTGTGGGCAAGGACCTCTCTCCCTCTCTGCCAGTTTGTTTCTTATTTAGTAATGACTAAAGTACTCATTTTTGTCTTATGTCGTATATTTACACCCCTTTTTTGATGTACAGCACCCTAGATTTAATGGGATTTCAACTAAATAATAATAGTAATAATAAAAATTACTGGTACAGTATATGCCACAGAATTATGACTAAAGGCACTGAAGTCCTATTAGCACCTCACTTTGTGGCTTCCAGATACAACACGTTCATCACAGTAATTGGGGCTACAGCATCTAGTCTGTAAAGTCAGAGCAAGCTAAAATTGTACCTGAATATTTCTAAAGTATAAAAACCATTTAAATATACTAATAACATCAGTCAAAGTTGAAAATGTATACAAAAAGTTAAATAGAATGTGAAAAGTTAGGCAAAAAGGGTAATTACTTTATTCAGCACCCATATATTTAGCGTTCAACTGCATAATAAACAGAGATAGTACATATATACACTGCAGATGCAATTTCTCCTCAATTCCACCATTTCCATCTTCAGCACATAAGCCAACCTACCAACTACCAAATTATCCCTAAAGATGAATACAACAGTCAAAATTGTGTCCCATCCTACAGTATCTCACAAAAGTGAGCATACCTCTCACATTTTTGTAAATATTGCATTATATCATTTCATGGACAACACTGAAAATTTTACTATGATACAATGTAAAATAGTCAGTGCACAGCTTGTATAACAGTGTACAGTGCCCTAAAAATAACTCAACACACAGGCATTAATGCCTACACCACTGGCAACAAAAGTGAGTATATCCAAAAGTGAAAATGGCAAATTGGCCACAATTTGTCCATTTTCACTCCACAATGTCATGTAACTCATTAGTGTTACAAGGTCTCAAGTGTGAATAGTGCGTTAGATTTGGTGTTATCGCTCTCAATCTCCCTCATATTGGTCACTGGAAGTTGGACAAGGCACCCAATGGAAAAGAATTCTCTGAGGATCTGAAAAAAGAATTGTTGTTCTAAATAAAGATGGCCAAGTCTATAAGAAGATTGCCAACACATGGAAACTGAGCCACAGTACAGTGGCAAAGACCATAGAGTGGTTTAACAAGAAAGGTTCCACTTAGAACAGGCCTCACCATGGTCAACCAAAGAAGTTAAATGCAAGTGCTCAGAGTCATATCCAGAGAGTCTTTTCAAAATAGACACATGAATGCTGGCAGCATTGATGCAGAGATTAAAGGGGTGAGGGTTCAGCCTGTCACTGCTCATACCATACACCGCATAAAATTGTTCTGCATGGCTGTCGTCCCACAATATAGCCTCTTCTAAAGATGATGCACAAGAAAGCCCGCAAACAGTTTGCTGAAGACAAGTAGACTAAGGACATGTATTACTGGAACCATGTCCTATTGTCTGATAAGACTAAGATAAACTTATTTGGTTCAGATGGTGTCAAGCATGTGTGGCAGCAACCAGGTGAGGTGTATAGAGACAAGTATGTCTTGCCTACAGTCAAACATGGTGTTGGGAGTGTCATGGTTTGGGGCTACAGGAGTGCTGGCAGCTGTGGGAGCTACAGTTTATTGACGTAACCATGAATGCCAAGATGTACTGTGACATACTGATGCAGAGCATGATTCCATTCCTTCTGCGCTGCAGGGCAGTATTTCAAGATAATAATGACCCCAAACACACCTCTAAGACCACCAGTGGCTTGCTAAAGAAAATGAGGATAAAGGTGTTGATCTGGCCAAGCATGTCTCCACACCTGAACCCAATTGAACATCCTCAAACGGAAGGTGGCGGAGCGCAAGGTCTCTAACATCCACCAGCTCCTTCATGTTGTCATGGAGGAGTGGAAGAGGACTCCAGTGGCAACCTGTGACGCTCTTGTGAACTCTATGCCAAAGAGAGTTAAGACAGTGCTGGAAAATAATGGTGGTCACACAAAATATTGACATTTTGGGCACAATTTGTCCATTTTCCCTTAGGGGTGTACTCACTTTTCTTGCCAGTGGTTTAGACATTCATGGCTCTGTGTTGAGTTATTTTGAGGGCACATCAAACTTACACTGTTATATAAGCTGTACACTGGCTACTTTACATTATATCAAAGTGCATATCTTCAGTGTTGTCCCATGAAAAGATGTAATACAGTTTTTAAAAAAATGTGAGTAATGTACTTACTTTTGTGAGATACTGTATATCTTCATGTGCAGATTCCTCATAAATTTTCATATATCATAATCATAGATTATCCATGCTGAATATGTTGGGGCTACATAAAGATTGTTATTATATTTCAGATGGTTCGGTTTTTAAAACTGATTAAGAAAAATAACAATGGGTAACACAAGGTGACTGAGATGTCTGAACCTTTTTGGAGTATTTTGAGGCTGAAGATTATGAAAATAACATTAATTTTTTTCCATCAGGTCTGCTTATCAAGATATGACATATCTGTATAAATTTATACATGTAATGAATGTCAATCAAAAGCTGAAGATATGGAGATAAATCCCAAGAAACCTAGAACAAACAGAAGTTTCTACATTGAGACGTTGATGAAACCATGATTATGTGCTTTCATATGGTGCGATGCTCTAGGCCATAAGTACTGGATACACCAATGATAGTCCGCCATCATAGGCACTTCCCATTGCCCACAGTACCGTTCCTGCAAGGTTCTTATTTTATGGTCAAATACAATTTGTTGCTCATGTTACCAAGTTTACAAACAAAAAAAAGCATTTTTTCCACAATTTCACCACAGTTAGTGGCCTGATAATGCCCAAGGAAATTCTTTACAATCATACAAAACGCTGGCCACACATGTCCCTCAATGTTCTCCACGGAATCTTGGAAACACCGGTCTATCACGAGTTCCCGGATTCATTCTGGTATATATATGTAATTATTCCTCAGCATCATGGACTTGGCCCTTTCCTGGATCTCCTCATACCTCACTGATCGGACATTCAGTGTCTCTTACTCTCGCACCACCTCCTCCTCTCGCCCTCTCCCTGTTGGTGTCCCCGAGGTGTCAGTCCTGGGTCCCTTACTCTTCTCTGTCTACACTCTTGGTCTGGGTCAGCTCATAGCATCACACGGCTTTCAATACCACCTGTATGCCGATGACACCCTACTTTACATCTCCGGCCCAGACATTAATTCTCTACTGTCCAAGATCCCAGATTGTCTGTCGTCCATCTCCTCCTACCTCTCCTCCCTTTTCTTAAAACTTAATGAAGAGAAAACCGAATTCATTATCTTTCCACCTTCCCACTCCATCCCTCCACCTGATCTCTCTATCATAGTCGATAGCTCTACACTATCACCAGTCCCACAAGTTCGCTGCCTTGGGATAACACTTGACTCCGCTTTGTCCTTCAAACCCCACATCCAAACGCTCACCTCTGCAGCCGTCTCCACCTGAAAAAATATTTCACAAATCCACTCATTACATAACCCTGTAACAAAAAAAATGCTGGTCCATGACCTTGTTATCTACCGCCTAGACTACTGCAACATCCTTCTCTGCGGCCTCCCGTATAGCACCCTTGCTCCTCTCCAATCCATCCTCAACTCTGCTGCCCATCTTATTCACCTCTCTACTCGCTACTCCTCTGCCTCTCCCCTCTGCCAATCCCCGCACTGGCTACCCATTGCGCAGCGCATTCATTTCAAGTTACTAACCATGACCTACAAGGCTCTCCAGAACCTCTCTCCTCCTTATATCTCCGCCTTAATCTCCAGATACCTCCCCTCACACAACCTCCGCTCCTCACAGGACCTTCTTCTCTGCTCTCCTCTTGTCAGCTCCTCACACAACCATCTCCAAGATTTCTCTTGTGCCTTCCCCATACTCTGGAACTCACTGCCCCAACGCATCAGATTCTCCCCCACTTCAACCAGCTTCAAAAGCAACCTGAAAATCCATCTCTTCAGGATAGCCTACAACCTAGAATAACCCCACCACCAGTACACTGCCCCACAAACATGTCTACCCTTCACCTCCTGTCTCTTTCCCCCTTCTTTGTAGATTGTAAGCCTTTGCGGGCAGGGTTCTCTTTCCCTCTGTACCTGTTGTTAGTCACAGATTGTCACTATTGTAATTGTTTGACTTATGTTATGTATGTAACCCCCTGAATGTACAGCGCCCTGGAATCAATGGCGCTCTAAAATAAATAATAATAATAATACAGATACTTGCCTGATCTTTTATCATTTCTCTAACCTAGGAACTTTGCTTACAGGAATAGTAAGTTTTGTATAATTAAGAAGGTTGCTTGAAGGTCTACGGAATAGATAAAGCGGTCAGAAGCTCATCCAGCCTTCTGAGTGGGAATCCGATGCAATGATTTATATAGATCAAAGGAGAAACCAGGAAATTCCATATAAACAACATAATTATAAGGGTTGTCTGATTTCTGTAAAGAATAGGAAACTCTTGGAGGCACAATTAAAATAAAAGCCTAAATGCACCTTCCCATGCTCCTTGGTTCCAGTGCTGGGTGTCCCCAGTCTTCTGTTTTCTTTCTTATACATACAGAGATATCACTGTGGCAGCTGCTGATTGGCTGCAGCAGTTACATGCCACTTCCCCTACATCCCCGCTCGGAAGTAAACAGCTCCGACTACTGATGTAAACATAGGTGCGTAACCACAGCATTTTAGAAAAATATAAACAGAAGACCAGAGAGACCCAGCGTTGGAATGGAGAAGGGGAGTACACACTTTTTTATATTGTGCCCCCAGAAGCTTCCTATAAATTTTTTTAGAGAAACCAGACACCCCCTTTAATTATGTTGTTTTTGTGGAATTTCCTGGGTGCCACTGTGTATAGAGTCCTTACAGCAAAAAGTCACAAAATTGCTTTAAAGGGCTTGAATCAGATTTCTCTCTGTGACATGAGATCTTTGTGCACAATCGTTTTTCCTTTCATTATTTTAAGTTTTTATTTCTTTTTAATCCCACTCCTTCTTCCCCTGTATTTCTAAATAGGCTTTCAACTGCTTTCATCTACTGTGAGTAGTGAAAAGATCACGCACTCCTAGAGACGTAGTTACTTGATAATACCAGTATAAATACACTCTCCTATTTGGAAGAGATGAAATATTGTAATATTGTGAAATATACTTAAACCTACCATAGATGACGTTAATGTATGAAGATGCTTTAAGAATATGTGACTTTTCTACCTATGTGTAAATAAATCTACTTTCAAGTAATCTATTTGGAGTTGCCGTGGATTACAATCCATATTCATCTATTGTGAGAACAGATCAGTTGCCTTTCATATAAAAACTGTTTAAAGGAGTTGTCTCATTACAAGCTTTTAGCCTATCTCTGTGCCTGGCAGTTGAATTGAGGGGCGTGCTTCTTGTCTGCTTCTTCTCTCCCTCTTCCCCCCTCCCCTCAGCACACAAACAGCTCTCCTCTGTAACTTCTATACAGGAGGGGGGGGGGGGGGGGTTTGCTGCCAGAGTTAACCCTGTGTGTGTCTGTTGCAGGCTCCTGGATCAGCTGTATTGTTAGCTCCACGGAGACATAGAGAGAGGGCTGATCTATGAGTGTGGAGCCAGAGGTCTGTGAAGCTGTGTATGCTAATAGCAGAGCAGGGGGGATGCAAGTGTTTCTATACCCCCTGCTCAGCATACAAATCTGCACATCTCCAGCAACAAACAGACCCTGTCAGAACAGACACAGGGCAGCTGTGAAGTGTTACTATACTCGGGATGTGTCACTAGTACAACAGAGCATGAAGCATTCACATGCCCCCTGATCTGTATAGTATTAGTATAGTCACAGTTCCACGGACACATCATGATTATAGTAACACACAGGGTCACTGCTGTCACATCTATTGATCAGCCTTATCTCTGCTCTTCTCAATCTGTGTAGAGAGCAGGAGGAAGCAGGCACACACAGGGTTAATCCAGGCAGCACAGACACAGAAGCCAGAGCCTTCCCCCTCCCTCCACTACAGAAGCATTCTGTGCTGGAGGGCCTCTGACCTGTATTCAGAGGCTGATGAGTCATACAGACCTGACAGCCAGTGAGATAAAGATCAACAGGTCTGCTGCTATAGAGATTTGAGAAGCTGATGTACTACCACTAACAGGGATAGCTCAAAATCAGTAGGACATTGGTAATGAACATATATTGCAAAGCTGCTTGTTTTTTTAAAGATCTTTTAATTAAAACCCAATCATTGTAACGAGACAATCCCTTTAATCATCTGGAATGTGTGGAGGTGACCTTCATAACGGTACAATATTCAATGTCCAGTGGGACAAAGTAGTGTCATGACTTCCAATGCTGCTTTAAAGAAACCCAATATAATCTGACATATAGTTGGGCGACCCTCTTTAGCTTACTCTCTGAACCTTTGCTTTGCTGCCAAACGAAAAGGACGGTTTACACCACTGGGAGGTTTACAACATGTTGTAAACCTCTTGTTTAGAGATTGCTAAGGTCTGGCAGTCCAAACCTGTGAATACTATCTCCGATTTGGCACAATTATGGACCTGACAGATAAATAAGGCAGTAATAGCAGACCATATGGGGCCATTTGATGAAACATGGCAGATATTTCAGTATGAGTAACCAAATGAGTAAAATAACGTGAATGACACAAATCCAGAATATCACATTAATGTGCATTGCTATACATAGATCCATTCCCTGTTTCTCTCTAATATATATTTGTCAGTGTGTCATTTTCATTCTGGCATTCTATTCATGCACTAGGAGGCCGAGGGTGAATATTGTATGATTAGAGACTCCTGCAATGCCTGTTAGGGTGCGTTCACACGGCAGTGGACAAATACCGGTTGGTTTACCCGGCCAGTATTTGTCCGGTTTTGCGGCCGTCCCCACGGCCGCGGGGGGACGGCTTTTCTTCGCGATGAACGGAGAAGAGCCCTCCCCCCTCCCATTTTGGTGTTCCTATTCCGTCCGGAAACTGGACGGAAGAATGAACATGCTCAATGTATTTTGAGCGGCCCGCGGGCGGAAAAACCGCCGGGCGGAAAACCCGTGCAGTGGGGACTGCCGCACGGGTTTTCCATAGAGCCAAATTGTGCTAATTTTCGGCCATTTTTTCAGGCGGTCTGAAAAACCGCAAACCGGCTGCAAAACCGGCCGAAAACCCTTGCCTGGGGACATGCACTTATTGTGAAAAAAACATTCGTAAGCAATGCTGGATCTGTAATGGTAAGTTATGGGGGTTTCCTATAAGAACTTCAGCGCTCTATTTTGGGTTGCTAAATTGGACAGACTTGGGTGGATTAAGGACACAGAACACAAAAACTATTAAAAAGATGCTCAAACGCCTGGATTTCTGCTATTAACTGAACAGGGTTGCAATCCGCAGATAGTTATAATAACCCTTCATCTGGCACTGCACCCCTCGTAGTAAATGATGCTGCACGGAGTACATCAGTCATGTTAATAGTCATTACAGAGCATTAATTTTGCAGGTTGTGGGAAATGTATACCTGATAACTAGAGGAAAAGAAGCGAGTGGGCAGAAGTGACTGTATGAGACTGAAATAAAGGGGGAGGGAAAAAAATGATACAAGAAAGAAGGGGAAGTAGTTAAAAATAGTACAGAACCCCTCAAAGCAAATGATAGCCACCCACTCACAGCTGTAAGCTACATATTATAAACCCCTTACTTGCCAAGAGCTAACTAAAAATTCAAAATTTTTTCTGTTTGTGTGGTTCAATCACCCCCCCTTTTTTGAATCTAAGCCTTAGGGTTAAAGCAATTGCAGCATCCCTTTTTTACCTAAATGAAAACTATCTGGCACATGCAGTGCATTAAATAAAGCAGAACAAGAGCAAAATTATATATGGACCACATGGTGACATTCAAGTGGTATTCTCACAGACTAGCTTTAAACATGTAGGCACAGGTAAATTAGAAATATCACCAAACATACATTGAAAATTCCAAAATTCTTTGTTTGGGTTTTAGAGATAAGAAGATATTTTTCTTTCCCGTTTGTGTACATTTAAACTTTTCCGGGGTTTTTGACCCCTCTCGCTCTGCTCCAAATGCTCCCCGCGGCCATATCCGACCCAGGGAAAAAAATCAGCATGTATGGCTGTACGTAATATGCAAAGGGTGGATTCAAAACCCTAAAACAAATTTATAGCCCTTCTTCATGGATAAGTGGGCCCCAGAAAAAGGCAGCAAAAAAAATTTACCAACCATAAAAACTGTCACCCCCAGCTTGTGTTCTTTTCCCGCAAAAGTTTAGGGTGGGGTTTGTTCCTTGAAAAATTCTCACCTAATGCCAATTGGCAATCCATTTTTGGGAAACAAAAAACGGACTCATTTTCACGCAAGGTCGGCTCACAGCTAGCTGAGAGCCGACCTGTTTAGTAAAAATTTGCTTTTTTTGGGAAAAACCCCCCTTAAAAAGGGGGTTTTTCACTAAAAAGGATTTTCTTTTTTTTTTTTTTAAAAATCTTTTCAAAAAACAAGTCAATTTACAATAAAATTTTACCCTTAACTGTTTTTCCTACCAAATTTTGAATACCCCTTATTGTATGGGCCGCATTAGCTCCTTTTATCGGGTATAAACAAAAGCCGGTTTGGAAAACTCTCCTGAGAGGCTTTCCAGCACTGGTTGCTAAGCTACAGGGCCTTTGGGTCCTACTTTCAGTGGAAACCAGTAAACACCCCCCCTGAATTCAAAGAAAAAAGAGAGAGAGAGGGAGGAAGAGCAAGAGCGAAGGGGGGAAAAAGAGCGAAGAGAGAGGAGGGGGAAGGAGCGGGGAGGAGCGGGGAGAGAGAGAGAGGGAGGAAAAGGAGAGAGAGAGAGAGGGGGGGAAGAGCGGGGGGAAAAAAAGAGAGGGAGGAAGGGGGCGAGGGGAGGGGGAAAGGGGGGAGAAGCGGGGAGAGAGAGGGAGGAAGAGCGAGAGAGAGAGAGAGGGAGGAAGAGCGAGAGAGAGAGGGAGGAAGAGCGAGAGAGAGAGAGGGAGGAGGAGAGAGAGAGAGAGAGAGAGGGGGAGGGAGAGAGAGAGAGGAAAAAGGGGGGAGAGGGGGGAAAAGAGAGGAAGAGCAAAGGGGAGAGAGAAGAAGGGGGGGAGAGAAGCGGGGAGAGAGAGAGGAAGAAAGGGGGGGAGAAGAGAGAAAGGAAAAGCAAGAAAAGAGAGAGGAAAAAAGCAAAAGAGATAGGGAGGAAAAAGCGAGAGGGGATGAGGAAAAAAGGGGAGAGAGAGAGAGGAAGAGCGAGAGAGAGAGAGGAAGAGCAAGAGAGAGAGAGAGCGGACAAGAGCGAGAGAGAGAGAGAGAGAGAGGAAGAGCGAGAGAGAGAGATTGAGGAAGAGCGAGAGAGAGAGAGAGGAAGGCCCGGAGAGAGGAAAAAGCCCAAGGGGAGGGGAGGAAAAAGCAAAAAGGGGGGAGAGAGAGGGGGAGAAGAGCGGAGAGAGAAGGGGGGGAAGAGAGAGAGGAAAGGAAAAAGAGAGAGAGAGAGGGGAGGAAAAAGAGAGAGAGAGAGCGGGGAGGAGAGGGGAGAGAGGGGGGGAAAGAGGAGAGAGGGAGGAAGAGCGAGAGAGAGGAAGAGCGAGAGGGAGGAAGAGCGAGAGAGAGGGGGGAAGAGCGAGAGAGAGAGGGGGGGAAGAGCGAGAGAGAGAGGGGGGAAAGGGGAGGGCGAGAGGGAGGAAGAGCGGAAAAAGGAGGGGAGGGGGGGGAAGGCGGGGAAGAG